>OZ030017.1:37447918-37537918 GCA_964023405.1 Apodemus agrarius | reverse complement strand
AAAAAAAATTGAGAAATATGTTGTCTATAACTTTATTATATTGGGAATAAGAATGAAAATAAAATACTGGTTAAAAACTTATTTGAGCCGGGTGGTGGTGGTGGTGGTGGTGGTGGTGGTGGTGGTGGTGGTGGTGGTGGTGGTGGCACACGCCTTTAATCCCAGCACTTGGGAGGCAGAGGCAGGTGGATTTCTGAGTTCAAGGCCAGCCTGGTCTACAAAGTGAGTTCCAGGACAGCCAGGGCTACACAGAGAAACCCTGTCTCGAAAAACTAAAAAAACAAAACAAACAAAAAAAAAAACCTAGGCCGGGCGGTGGTGGCGCACTCCTTTAATCCCAGCACTTGGGAGGCAGAGGCAGGCGGATTTCTGAGTTCGAGGCCAGCCTGGTCTACAAAGTGAGTTCCAGGACAGCCAGGCAACTATGGGGCAGGGCATACCTGGCTGTTGCCAGGTAACTGTGGGGTGGAGCTTAGACAGAATACTAATATTCGCTGATTGGTAAGTATAAGTTATGTTCTGGGGTAGTTTGTTAAACAGTAACAAAGAAGGGATTAAGGAGTCACTGAACTATTAAATGTATCACATTATTTTCATCTCAATCATTTTCCTTTCTTAGGACTCATCAAAATTCTAGGAATCAAGACAGCTATTAATGCAGAAAAGGTCCCCTATATTATCCTGTTTTATCCCTCCCAGTTTTGACAGTCACTGATAAAGAACATAATTTACTGAAAAGTAATGAGGTCCCCTTGAGACACAGAGGACTGCCAAGGAGATAAGATGCTGTGACAGAATTAGATGGCACCCAGGCTTCTCTAAATTTACTAACTGGAAGGATTGTTTAAATTCAGCCATGGAAAATCCCCTCCTCTCAGTCTTACATGTGCACTATAAAAAGACTCTCATTGGGAACACAGTGAAACTATACCCAGAGATTTTTATGGAAAATCTAGTAATTCCAAATGCCTATAAGATACACTAAATATCTTGTAAGATGTACAGAATGAAATTTCAAAACTGTGTTACATAGTAAAGTTTAAAAGCAATTTAAGTTATTATTTCTTCCACCAAATAACCTTTTCACTCTCCTCCACCAAAAATATTTTTTAAAATAAAAATCTACATTTTCTGGGAACACTTCAGATTAGAAAATATAAGTAACCTCCTACATATATCACACATAGATCTGACCTGCTATTCATAAAATTCTCAAACTTAATTGTAACTGATACAATGGCAGTCAAGTGATTAGGAAAGACAGACAACTTTTTGTCTCATGCAATGGTAACAACATACACACACACACACATATAGGGGGGGAGGAAGGGGAGGGGGAGGGAGAGAGAAGTAGAGGAGGATAGAGGGAGGGAAAGGGAGAGAGAGAGAATGAGGCTTAAGGAGAAAGGGAAGTAGGGAGGCGCTAATTCTCTAAGCAAGTCTATAAAGGGGATGGAAGTGAGTTAAGGAAGAGAAGGTGCACAGAATTAAAAGGATGACCTTTAACAGATACTAAACTGTGCTCCCCACCCCTGAGGTAAGGCAGACATTATTTAACAAGTAGTACAGAGTGGTAACTGCAGAGACCTTGGCAACAAAGATGTACAACAGGGAAATGGTCAGCATTCAGCTCTACAAAATACCCCTAATTCATAGATCATTTCCCTGCTCAATCAAACTCTTCTAAAAGCTTTATTTAAATCTCTGAATTGAAAAATGGATAAAACAACAATAACAATAAAAAGACATACAAACCAAGAGTTATAGCATGTATCCTTCACATCTCAAGAAAGGTCCATCCTACTGTTCAAATTCTATCAAGTTAAACACTTAAAAAGAGGAACACTTCTCCACTGTTGGTGGGATTGCAAGATGGTACAACCGCTCTGGAAATCAGTCTGGCGGTTCCTCAGAAAATTGAGCATGACACTTCCAAAGGACTCTGTCATACCACTCCTGGGCATATACCCAGAGGATTCCCCTGCATGCAATAAAGACACATGCTCCACTATGTTCATAGCAGCCTTATTTATAATAGTCAGAAGCTGGAAGGAGCCCAGATATCCCTGTTAGGAGAACAGGTTCCAAAGGCAGGCAACAGAGTAAGCCCTTTTTCCTCCAGTTGTTGGGGGCCCTGCATGAAGAGCAAGCTACACATCTGCTACCTACGTGCTGGAGGCCTAGGTCCAGTCCTTCTTTGGCTGGTGGTTCAGTCTCTGGGAGCCCTGAAAGGTCCAGGTTAGTTGACTCTGTTGTCTTCCTATGGAGTCTCTATCCCTCTGGATTCCTAATCCTTCCGCCAACTCTCCCACAAGGCTTCCTAAGGTAGAGTACTACATATATAATACTAAGTTCTAATTTTCTCCTTTTGAAAGGATTTATTTATATGTTAAAAATAAAAATTTCAGAACACACAAATATTCTCTCACATCCAGACTTCAGTTCACTTTGTCAGGTAATATACAATACATTTCTACAAGATAAAAACACAACCCAATTTTACAATAGACAAAATATATAAATTGACATTTCATTCTTTAGTGAATAGCTACACATATATCTAAAAAAGCACATAAAACAGTATTCAGCATCATTACTAAGCAGAAAATTAAAAAATAAAACTATTATAAGATAACACTGTATCCCCAAGGATGGTTATTTTTTAAAAGAAGTGGTGGCCAGTAGTTCAGTGGTAGAGTACATGTCTGTGACTATAGGTTTAAAACCCAGCACAGAAAAAGAGAAAAAGAAAGGAAGGGAGGGAGGAGAGAGGGAGGAGAGGAAAGTGAGCAGTAAGCAAATTACACTTCAATAAAGCTGTTCACCAGAAAAGAATTTGCAGTAGTATATTCCAAATCATAAAAACTTAATTGGCTCTCCTCTCTGCTGTAATTTACTAATTTGAGACAGTAATTTTTTTAAACTGCATACGGTAACATATATTTATATTTTCACTAGGTCACAATCAGAAAACTGAAACACAGTAAGGTTCAGTAGTTCATTAGTCAGTTACCAGCCCCAGGACCAAGACTGGAATCTCAGCTTATTTAACTTCAAACAAAACTGACAAGAACTTTCATTTCTTTACAAAAAGCAATACACATTTTATGTTTGGATTAATATTTTTGAATTCTGGGATTTTCAAAGGCAAAGAATCATTTACATACCGAAGAGCCCAAGTTTGGTAGTGTCTGAAGGAAGAATACTTTCTTGAGGTCCGAAGCCTTGGATTAATAAAACGTATGTGAAAATGAAGGCACTGAACTGGGGAGTCTTAAAAGGCCCTTCCAAATTTGTTCTACAAAATGAAATCTTCCAGCCGGGCAGTGGTGGCGCATGCCTGTAATCCCAGCACTTGGGAGGCAGAGGCAGGTGGATTTCTGAGTTCGAGGCCAGCCTGGTCTACAAAGTGAGTTCCAGGACAGCCAGGGCTACACAGAGAAACCCTGTCTCAAAAAAACAAAAAAAAAAAAATGAAATCTTCCACAGAACAGGAAGGGGACATTTTCACAGCTAATTTCTTGCAGCTTTAGTAATTTAGTCAAAGTAACAATCACTTGCTTCCTTGTCACTTTTTAAACATCTACTAACAGGCAGGATAAAGGTAGCACTTTCTCTCTCGTCCTTTTATCCATTTGCCAATTTAACGGATGTTCTCTTTAAATGAGCTTCCTGACCAAAGGCTGAGGAGAAGTGTGCTCACGGAATGGGGGTTATATACAGAGGAAAAGTTTACACTATGGCGTAAGTATAGAGAAAACTAATGCAAACACTAACAGCCTTTTATAGAATGTTGTTATAGAAAATACCACAACAGTGAAAATAACAAGGTTGCAAAAGTAATTTTCACTGTTTCCTTTTTAAAATTTGCACTACATTTATCAGGCAATACTTTTAACTAATAAAAAACATGTACTCAATAATCTAGCCTAACTCTCTAAAGGATCATGGAAAGCACCACCAATGACAGGAATGTTGCCATCCTGATTTCTTTCTACTAAAGCACAAAGTTGATATTGCTCTTATTCTCACAGGCAACCCTTTGCCACTTCCATGTACCTTAAATGCCACTTTTTCAAAAGAGAAAACAAACTTCCTATGGTCTCTTTTCAAGAAGTTACATATATATGCACTCCATATATACACTACACATATGCACTACATATATAAAGCTCCAGAATAACTCCAAGGCAAGAGATAAAACATAAACATACCTAACTATACCATCACTGCTGGACAATGTCGACTGCTTAAAGACTTCTGATAAGTCTGTTTTCAAACCACTATCCTATGGTACAGTTTACAAAACTGCAAATATTAAAATCAATCATTGTAGGTTGAGTTTAACTCAGTCTGCAACTTGTAGGTCACAAGTGACTGAGCTAAAAGAAGCTGTAAAAGAAGAACCAAAGAATAAGGCTGTGGTCCGCCCTATGTATCTCACAAAGGGAGATCTATTACCATGGGTGATCTAGGCAGGTGTGGCCTTCTGTGCTGAAACCTGACTCAGGCTCCAGGACTGTGAATCAGTTTGAATCAGGGAAGTCATGAGGCCGCAGGCTGGAAATGACAGCATGCTGTGTAATGAATGACACACACAGTTTCTGAGCATAAACCTGAAGCATTAAGAGTGTTACTAAAGGTCAGGCACAGTGGTTAATGCCTTTAATCCTTGTACTTGACAGGAAGAGGCAAGACTGGAACTCTGTGAGTCCCAGGACAGCCTGATCTCAAGCAGCAAGCTATAGGACAGCCATGGCTACATGGAGAGACCCTATCTCAAAAAAAAAAAAAAAAAAAAAAGTTAATAAAAGTTATTTAAAGGAACTAAATGAATGTTAATGCTCCTTTCTCTGTCCTCTCCCCACCATCTCCTATAATTCATGAAGAACTTTCAAAATGTAAGGAAATTTTTCTTTAAAAGGCAAGAAAGTTGTACAATTGCATACATCCTTAAAACTTTCTACATTTCTTTTGAATACAATTTTTAAAAAATAAATGCTAATGAAATTTTCATTTATCTACAGATACATGGCTAAGTTTTTCTTAATGTACTATAAGAATGTTTCTGTGTCTCTTATACAATAAAGAATGCAAGATGCACAGCACATGGTCCATACTGCTTCTCAAGGTCAAAACCACAGTACAGCTAGAGTTCAGAATCCTGACTATGTCTTACTCTGACAACTGAGTCAGAAAAATGGCCTGTTTTTCTACTTACAGCATTTTATTGTGTTCTATGCCTGTAAACACATGTGTTATATATCTAGGGGGCTGAGGTCATGGCTTTAGTTAGTACAAGCTTAAAAACCTAAGCATTAGAACCTTAGTTCTATCTCAGGCACCCATGTTTTAAAAAAAAAAAAAAAACCCACAGGGCATGGAAGCATGCACGTGTAACCCGGCCCTGGAGGCGGGGACAAGGGCATTCCTGAGGCGTGCTGGCCAGCCAGGCCAGCCAAATCAGTGAGCTTCAGGATCAGCAACAAACTCTGCCTCAACAGAGTAAAGTGAAGTGCTTCAGAGATGGCTCAGTGGAAAAAGTACTTGCTGTGCAAGCAAAGACTGATTTAGGAATCTCAGCACTCATGTATACACAGGAATGGCTGAACTCAGCTGTGACCTCAGCCCCGGGGTCAGTGTGGTGGGGAGGACATGAAGATGGGAGTATTTCTGGGACTCGCTGGACAAACAGCATAGTTCTAGGTTCAGTGAGAGATCCTGTCTCAAAACAATAATATGGAAAGTAATAAAGCAGAAAACTAGCCATCTTTCTCTGGCCTCCACATGTACACAGATGCACACACACACACACACACACACACACACACACACTAAATAGATAGATAGATAGATAGATAGATAGATAGATAGATAAGGCAAAGAGTGATTAACAAGACTTCTAATGTCAACTTCCAGTCTCCTCACGTGCACACACACAAATGCTGTACAAACACACACACTTTAAAGCCCAACATCTCAACTAGACAACTGTTGGAGGCATGAATCACATCTCCTCCCTCCTAGTACAGAATAGAGGGAAAAAGAACAAGGGACACTCTGGGCACACCAGTTCCTAGTTTAGGAACCCTTTATATACCTCTGTTTTCTCAAGTGCAAACCAGAAATAACAGCATGTGGTACTGTAAAAACTAAGAACAAGAAACTATGAGTGCCTAAAAAATACAGTGCACATAAACTACTAGCTATAATTATCTGTATCCCTATAAACCCTAGCAACAAGTTTTGTTGAAGCTCAAGAATCAGGCTACTGGTAATATGATCTCTCCATGATGGTGTAACTTGTGAGCAATAATCTCTACTGTTCTAGAATGCCTTTTTAAGTTCCTCAGGATGCTAATTATCCTAAAGTATAGCTTCACAGTCCTAATTTTCAACATATTTCCAAAGGAAATATGTTATTATTATGTAATCCTTAGTTATTGAAAATTAACTAAGTAATAGAACAAAGGCTTCACCGTTTTCATCTGCTTCAGTTTCACAGTCCTGTTAAATCTGAGAAAACTGGATTATCACATAATTCAGAAACTCAAAACTCCTTAAAGATTTGTACAAGAAAAAAAGATACTTGTCCACACAAAAACCTACACATCTGACAAAAAAATTTTAGGCTTACCCACACAGAATATAAAAATGAAGGGAGAGGGCTGGAGAGATGGCTCGGCAGTTAAGAGCAGTGACTGCTCTTCCAAAGGTCATGAGTTCAAATCCCAGCAACCACATGGTGGCTCACAACCATCTGTAATGAGATCTGATGCCCTCTTCTAGGGTGTCTGAGGATAGCTTCAGTGTACTTATATATAATAAATAAATAGGCCGGAGTGAACAGGGCCAAAGCAGGTCAGGAAAATAAATAAATAAAATGAAGGGGAGAAAATGCTATTCTTTTAAAAAGTAAACTAGATTATTAATTTTAAATAACAAAACAGAATACTTTTAGAGGTCTTTTTCATGATGTTAAACAGAAAAAGGAATTGCTACCAAATCCTAATGATGACCAAGGCAAAGAGGCACAGACCTGAAGTCTCAGCTACCTGGAAAGCTGAAGCAGGAGCTGCTGAGCCGAGGAGTTTAAAGCCAATGTTGCCAATGTACTGAGATCTCATTTCTTTTCTTTTTTTTTTTTTTTTTTTTTTTTTGCCTTTATAAGGAAGCTTTATTGTTAATTGTTTACCTTAATAGTCTCAGAAAGAAGAACAGATTAGCTCAGTCCAACATGATTTGCAGTTGGCAAAATCTAGTGAAGCAAGTGTTCTGATTGCTAAGGATTTAATTTGGGTGCTTTTAATACTTAGCCATCTAACACTTCGAACATAATCCAGAACAGTGTGTCAGCCCCTCCTTTCCACTGTACTACCACACCTACCGCCCTTCATTACAGGAATATCTTCATTAAACAGAATTCCCAGAGGACAGGTTCCCTGGAGCATAGCCATGAGGACAGTGCACAAAAAGAAAACTCTGTATGATAATTTAGTAATCTAAGGATATGAAACCTTCCAATATATTAAGAAATAAATCGGGACTGGAGAGATAGATGGCTCAGCAGTTAAGAGCACTGACTGCTCTTCCAGAGGTCCTGAGTTCAATTCCCAGCAACCACATGGTGGCTCACAACCATCTGTAATGGGATCCGATGCCCTCTTCTGGTGTGTCTGAAGACAGCTACAGTGTGCTCATATAAATAAAAATAAATTAAAATAAATAAATAAATAAATAAATAAATCCAGTTACAAATGCACTAGTAGGTCTGTGTGGAGGCTCTGGTGGAGTAACTGAGAACAGCCTGTCATTTTCAAGATACACAAGCAGTAAGGGTGCACCTAGCCCAGCAGGGGCCTCAGAAGCCAAGTGTTCTCTCCGCTGTAGGCCACATACAAGAATCCATCTTCTTTTTCCTTCTCATAAAGCTGTCCCATAGTTAGGCTGGACTGTGGGACTGTCTTGTTCACAAACAGGAAGATGGCCTTCTTAGAAGGAAGCTGGATCCTTTTCATGATGAGCCACATGAACTAAGCCACAGTGATTCTGGATGGGACCAAGTACTTCCTCTTGTCAATGTCAACAATCTGAGAGCTGGAGACTTTTTCCACGATCACTGGAACCAAGTTGGGTTACTTCGCTCGCAGATTCCACGCATCTGTGTTCCAGCGAGTGGTCCTCCTTAAACATCCACTTCATGTCAGTGGGAAGCGGCGGAGGTGACTGAGCCATGGACTTCAGGGAAGCGACCACAACCAATATCTTATCTCTTAAAAACAAAATATATGACCCAGCAATTCTACTTCTGGGTATACTCCCAAAAACTCAAAGAAAGGATTGAAAGATTTTTTTGTGTACCAATTTTGATAGCAGCAACATGTACAATAGCCAAAAAAGTGTTAATACCCAAAGCATTCACCAGCAGATCATTGTCTAAAGAATTATGGCCAATACATACAAAGGAGTATTATTCAGTCTTATAATGACTAGAATTAGACATTTGCTTCAATATAAATCCTGAAAACATTTTACAGAGTGAAATAACCTAAATATAAAAAGATGAAAACTGTATGATTCTATTTTTCTGAAAATACCCACCACAGTCTTTAAATTGAGATTCAAAATATGTAGTTAACAAGAGCTGTGGGGAGCAGAAAATAAAGATTTATTATTTAATGGACACTGAGTTTCAGTTTGTGGAGCTAAAACACTTCTGGAGATGACAGTCAAGGCTGCACAAGTCTGAAGAGCACTCAATGGCAATAACTACATACCTCAAGATAATCAAAGTAATACTTTCTGTATGTTATATCACTATATATTCTATTATATAATAAATTTATTCATGACATTTAAATATGACATGTAACTATTTATGATTGATTGATGATGAGACAGGGCCTCATTATAGTATGTAGGCCAAACTGGCCTCAAATTCATGTTCTTTCTGCATCAGCTCTTGAAGTGTTAAGATTACAAACATGTGCTACCTCATTCAATGAATACTTACACTTTAAATATATAATGTCACACAAACATACAATAACCCCGTTGGAAAGTGATTTGGCAATTTCTAATAAAATTAAATATATAGTAGATGTCATAGTACACACCTGTAATACCAAGACTAGAGGCAGACAATAAGGTCAGAAGTTCAAGCCCACACAGAGCTTCATGAATCTGCCTACAGACAGACAAACTAGCAAGCAAAAAGTGAATAAAGTTAAATATATTCTTTATCACATAATCCAGTAACTCTGCACTCCTTAGAGATTTGTGCAAGAAAAAAATGATATTTGTCCACACAAAAACCTGCACATCAGTGATTATAAGTATATTCTCAACTGTATAAAATAGAGCAAATTTTCATTAACTTGTAAATGAACAAGTACAATAAGTTCCCATAACAGAGTATTGCTTGGCAATAAAAAGGAAAAACTAAACCAGATTTTAAAACAAAAACAAAACAAACAAACAAAAAACAAACAGAAAAACTCCCAAATAAAAACACATTAAATTAATATGACCAGAAATATAAAGATACATATCTTATTATTTCATCTAGGACACAGCTGAAAAAATGCAAAAGAATAACAGAAATTAAAACTATTGTTGCCAATGGCTAAGGATTTAAAAAAAAAAAAAGGCAGATCTACTATAAAGGAACATAAAGATAGTTTTAGGAATAATCAAAAATTTTCTCATTTGATCTTAAGAGTTTAAATGAATGTATCATATGAACAAGTTCATTCATCATACATGTAGAAAAAAGCTTTACTATTTGTAAATATATGTATATAAACAAATACATAAAATACCACCATCAACATAAACTTCTGCTTCTACAGTATGTTTTCGTCAATAAATAAAAGAAACAATTGGCCCTTTAATTTTACTCCAGATCTCTGATATGACCTTACTGCAAAGAAGACAAAAGTGAAAACATGGTCTTCATTTTCTCTTCCATGTGCATTTTATTCCCAAAGCCAAAGAGTTAAACTCAGATTCTGAATAAAATAGAATTAAGTAAATCTTCAAGAAACTGAAAAAGTGGGTTAAGACAAACATGATTTGTAAACGTACTTTACAAATCAGTAGCCATATAAATAGCATGTCAACCACATCCAAGTTCTATAAACCGCTAAGAAACCTCACGTCTTCCCTTTCTTCCTGCACTTTTAGATTAAGGCCAATTTTTGAAGAAGTGGCATCTAGAAAAGGGCTAAGAGAGCAGACAAGGAAATAGAGATGGTTTATCTGTATTTCCTTACTTCAACAGGAAATGAACAGTTTTTAGAAGCATTATAGTACTGAGCCAAACAACAGAATTTATACAGTGGAAGTCCAAGTTTTAGCCTCAGGAGAAACAAATAAAACATTAGTGCTCTAATTACATATTAGGTTGGCTTTGTCTCTAGAGTTCTAGTTGATACATTAAAAACAGATTAGGCTAGAGACATGGATCAGCAGTTAAGAGCACTAGCTGTTCTTCCAGAGGTCCTGAGTTCAAGTCCCAGCAACCACATGGTGGCTCACAACCATCTGTAATGGCCTCTTCTAGTGTTCTGAAGACAGCAGAAGTGTATTCACATACATAAAGTAAATAAATAATTCTTTGTTTTTAAAAAAGATACACTTATTCTTGCCTATTTACAGAGATCTCCTAACTTAACCACCTTAAGCAGGAAAGCAATACATGCAATGTGAGCAGTGCTCTCTACCAGGAGATCTCAAACCTTAGTGCACACCTAAATGACCTAGGACTTGTCAAAGCAAGGATTTATTTAACACAGCACTTAGAAAGTTTGACTAGAGGAGGAGGGGAAAATTCAAGGGCATCTGCATTTTTAGCAGATATGGCAGGTAATTTTTTTTAGTGATCTGAAGGAATTATTTTGGAAAACAATGGTCAATCAACTGAATCTGGTACCTATGTTGTATCTGCTTAGCATGAAATCCGGGTATTCTCCAGACATAGACTACACAATACTTAGCATTACTATGAGCTTGTGGTTGGCTTACTTAAGATCCAAAAATAAATTTAAGTAGAATCTTCAAATATATTTTGTGAACAAAAAGATAAAAGTATTAGAGGATCAACATTTTGAATGAATAGCTGAGTATAAAATTTGAAAAATCCAAATCATTATTTTTCTGTTTTAATATTTCAAGAAATATGTAAAAATATGCCCAAAAGAAGTCAAAACAAAATATCTCATGGTTCTGAATACCCTGACTCTTTGACATGTATTTTTCATATATACAGAGATTTGTCTATAACAGATAATACAATCAGTTCACAAACTAGCCTTCTTTATTGATTTTCTTACTGCATATTCATTAAGATACATATAGGATAGAACAGATAAATTCCCTTTTATGCTATTTTTGATAGGTAATCATCACCATTTTCACTGCTAAATATCTAAAAAGTATTTGTCAAACCCCATATCCATTTGACCTCCATTTTTTTTTTTTGAAAGAAGCATAGTCAGAGCAAACGGCATCCATTTCTATCTGACTTAATGGACTTTCCAAGTTTTAATCAGCTCTGCTGCTGGCTTTGTAAGACAGATGAGCAGGCTTATATTTGTCTAATTTTTCCCTCAAATCAGAAGAAGTCAGATTGCTAATAAAGCATATTGATTTTTTTTTATGTGTGCCTAACACTTCAAACTAATTCTGCTGAACATTTGATGAATGAAGCTGGTGGCATAATCAGCCATTATCTCAGCAGTAACAACAGGAGTCAGCTCCATGGACTCCATGCTCCCTTGACAAGACTCAGGGTACCCTTTGTCTTCAAGGTAGAAAGGACGATAAATTAAAAAAAAAGGCAGTCTAATAATGACTTAGTTCTAAAGAAAGCCTTGGCTCTTAGACATCTCTAAAAGCTGCCACAGAAACCCAGAAAATAAAGCCAACTTCAGCAAGGTAAACCCAAAAATGAAATGTGAATGAAAAATGCTAAATAAAGGGGGGGACAGTGGTGGCGCACACCTTTAATCCCAGCACTTGGGAGGCAGAGGCAGGTGGACTTCTGAGTTCGAGGTCACTCTGGTCTACAAAGTGAGTTCCAGGACAGCCAGGGCTATATTCAAAAAACAAACAAACAAACAAAAAAAAAGGTGGGGGTGGGTGGAGAGGGACTAGGACGAAGTTTGCTTGGTTTGCTGCTGTTGGTTTTTATTTTTCAATTATTTGTTCTTATTTTTGTTTTCAGTTATACACAAAGTATAAATATATAAATCAGGTAGAGAGAGGTTTGGGGGTCTAAGGAAAAGGCTACAACAGAGTGAAGGAAACAGAAAAGAGATATGAGCTTAGCCGGTGGTGGTGGTGCACGCCTTTAATCCCAGCACTTGGGAGGCAGAGGCAGGCGGATTTCTGAGTTCGAGGCCAGCCTGGTCTACAGAGTTCCAGGACAACCAGGGCTATACAGAGAAACCCTGTCTCGAAAAAACAAAGAAACAAAAAACAAAAACAAAACCAAAAAAAAAAAACACTAGTCAGTACAGATGAAGACTTTAGGTAGGTATCAACTCAACCTCTCCCTGTTCAATAGTCGTGCAGATGTTATCTTCAGCAACAGAGCCTTAGCATCAGTTTGTGGAGAGCAACGAATATCCCTGACAATTGCATGGGTTATTTGGGCGTGTCCATAGAATCTCTTTCACCACCAATTCAATTATATGTAACCCATTCCCAGAACTGGAAGCTTCATTCCCTTCATTCCGTGACAAGAGGTTTTATCTGCCCTGTTATTTGGTGATTCCATTTAGATTTCTTTCATATATGTATATATTTTAAGAAGCTTCTACTGAATTGAGTTTTCATACACCCTTCAAATGGCCCTTAATTTTAGCTGTCCCTCCCTTATCCTCTCTTCCCTCTCTTCATTTGATGTTCCCATTTTAGTCCTGCTCTCACACACCCCAATAATCCATGACTGTCTGTTCCATGTCCCCTGCTTAAGGAGATTCATCCCTCCCCCAAGTCACTTGTAGCTATATGTAGCCTGCTTATCAAAGACTTAACAGTTAACATCCACATAAAAGCAAATATACACATATTTGTCTTTGGGAATCTTGATTAACTCACTCAGGATTATTCTGTGTTCTAGCTCTATCCATTTACCTATGAGAGGGTTTCTCTGTGTAGTTCCAACTGTCCTGGAACTCACTTTGTAGACCAGGCTGGCCTCGAACTCAGAAATCCGCCTGCCTCTGCCTCCCAAGTGCTGGGATTAAAGGCGTGCGCCGCCGCCGCCGCCGCCGCCGCCGCCGCCGCCGCCGCCGCCGCCGCCACCACCACCACCCGGTGGGGCTACCTATGAATTTCATGATTTCATTTTTCAACAACTGAGTAACATTCTACTGAGTAAATGTATGACATTTTCTTATCTACTTTTCCATTGATGGAAATCTGGGCTATTTCCAATTTCTGACTATTATGACTAGAGGAACAATGAACATGGCTGAGCAAGTTTCTCTGTAGGAGAATGTAGAGTCCTTTGGGTATATGCCCAAAAGTAGTATAGCTGGATCTTGAGGTAGATCTATTCCCAGCTTCTTAAATAATTGCCATACTGATTTGTACAGTGGCTACACAAGTTTGTACTCCCATCAGTGTTGAGTGTTCTTACTCCACATCTTCACGACAGCTCTTGGTCATTCTGATTAGTATAAAATGAAATCTCATAGAAGTTTTGATTTGCATTTCCCTGATGATAAGGATGTTGTCATTTAATTGCCTCTAACCTGTGTTTCATCTTTTGAGAATGTGCTTTAGATACGTATCCCGTTTTTAAATTAGGTTGTTTTCTTGATGTTGGATTTTTTGAGTTCTTTATATATTTTAGGTATTAGACCTCTACTGAATAGCTGATAAAAATATTTTCCATTCTATACCCTGCCACTTTGTCAAAATGATGCTGTCACTTGCTATACAGGAGTGTTTCAGTCTCTTGAGGGTCTGCTTTTAATTGTTGTTCTTAGCGTCTGTGCTACTGGTTTCTTGCTCAAAAGACTTTAGTCTTTTCCTATGCCAGTGAGTTCAAGATTGTTACTTGCTGTGTTTTCTTTTATCAGATTGAATTTTGTGCAGCATGTTAAGAACTATTTGTATTCTGCCACATGCAGCCATCCATTTTGACTAGCATCATTTGTTAAGAGATGTTATCTTGTTCTGGTGTGCATTTCTGGCTTCTTTATTAAAAATCAGGTACCCATAGTTGTGTGGGTCTTCAGTTGTCTTGTCTGAGTCTTCAATTCAATTCCATTGATTAACATGTCTACTTTTAGGTATGTAGCTTAGTCTTCATGTGGATCCCAAACAACTGGAGCAGTGGCTATCACAAAAGCTGTTCCCTATACATGGGGTGTGTTTTACCAGGTGGGCTGCCTTGTCTGGCCTAGGTGGAAGAGGACAGACCTAGCCTCCCAGAGACTTGATGTGCCAGAGTCGTGGGATACCCATGGTGGACCCTATCCACTCAGAGAAAAAGGGGACAGGGGATAGAAGACTTGTGGAAGGGGGTAACCAGGAGGGGGGCAATGATCGGGATATAAGTGAGTAAGTGAAAAAAAAAATTAAAAAGCAGATACTAGAAGTTAAAATATTTGGTTCAATTATTAATTAAATCATTTTATTTTTGTGTTAGTACTGATGATTTGAATGATGTATTAATTTTATAATTAAACATTAAAGTTGGTTGGAAAAAATGTCTGCTTTTTTTTTTTTTTTTTTTTTTGGTTCCCCCCCCCCCAGACCTGTAGCCCTCGGGCTATCCTGGAACTCAATCTGTAGACCAAACTGGCTGGGATTAAAGGCGTGCACCACCATTGCCTGGCACCATGTCTGCTTTTATGCCAATACTATGCTGGCTTTGTTACTACAACTATATTGATACCTCCAGCAGTTCTTTATTATTCAAGATTCTTTTCAGTATCCTGGTTTTTCTGTGTTTCCATTTGAAGCTGAAAATTGTTCTTTCAAGATCTGTGAAGAACTGTGTTGAAATCTGGTGGGGCTTGCATTGAATCTATAGATTGCTTCTGGTGGGATGGCTATTTCTTCTATTTTAACTCTACTAATCCATGAACACAGGAGATCTTTTCATCTTATGTTTTCTTTAATTCCTTCATAAAGAAATTAAAGTTTTTATCATATAAGGTTTGGTTAGAGTTATCACCAAGATATTTTATATTATTTGAGGCTACTGTAAAAGGTGTTTGCACCTGAGTTTAGATTTCCCAATTTGGTGGAGTACAGGTTGTTAATGTATGTATGTCCTTATGAGTCTCTGGATTTCCTTAATGTCAGTTGCTATGACCCACTTTTCAGCTCTAATTTTGTTAATTACTACATTCTCTTTTGGCCTTTTAGTTAACTTTGTTAAGGACTGGTCAACATTACTGATTACTGATTACTGAAGATCCAACTCTTTGCTTCACTGATAATTTGTATTTTTGTTTGTTGTTTCTATTTTATTAATTTCAGCCCTGAGTTTGTCATCTGCTCCTTTTGGGTGTGATTTCTATTTGTTCTAAAGCACTCAGGTATATTCTTAAGTTACTAGTAGAGATCAACCCAAGTGTGTTTGTGTGTGTGTGTGTGTGTGTGTGTGTGCGCGCGCGCGCGCACGCGCGCGTACTTAGTGCTCTGAACTTGCCTCTTAGAACAGCCTTTATTGTGTCCCTTAAGTTTGAGTATGTAGTGGTTTCATTTTCATTCCACTTTAAAAAAAAAAAAAATGTTTTATTTTCTTTCCTAATTTCTGCCCTGACCCATTTGTCTTTCAGTAGCGAGTCGTTCAATTTCCATCAGTTTGAGGCTGTCTGTTGTTGTTGATATCCAGTTTTAAGCCATGATGGTCAGACAGAATACAGGATACTACTTCCATTTTCTTGTATCTGTTGAGACTTGCTTTGTGTCTAAGTATATAGTCAATTTTTGAGACAGTTCCATGAGCTGCTGAAAGGTATATTACTTTGTATTGGAGCAAATGTTCTGTAACTATCTGTTAGGTCCATTTGGTTTATGACATAATTTAGCTCCAGCATTTCTTTGTTTAGATTTTGACTGGATGTCTATCAATTGATGAGAGTGGGGTATTGAAGTCACCTTCTATCACTATGTGATGGACAATATGTGATTTAAGCTGTAGTAGCTTTACATTCATAAACTTGGGTACCCTGGTTTTTGGGACACATTTAGAAGCAACCCAAGAGATAAACAGAAGAGATAGAGGACACTCTGTGATGAGTATATAGTATCCTTCCCTTTCTCTTCTGTTTAGTTTTGGTTTAAAGTCTATTTTGTCTGATATTAAAATGGCTAGACCAGCTTGCTTCTTGGGCCCATTTGCTTGGAATATCTTGATCTATTATTTTACCCTGAGGTGATTTCTTTCTTGATGTTAAGGTATGTTTCTTGGATACAGCAAAAGAATGGATCCTGTTTTTGTTTTCAAGCCCCATCTATTAGTCTATGTCTTTTTATTGGAGAATTGAGACAATTAATTCTGAGAGTTACCAATGAGCAGTATTTATTGATTTCTATAATTGTATTGCCTCAGTGTTCCCTGCCCCCACATACACCTTATAATTTGTTGGTCTGAGATTATTTATTCCTTGTTTTCTTGGATATGGTTTACCTCTTAAGGTTCACATTTTTCCTTCTAGCAACTTCTATAGAACTAGATTTGTAGATAGCTACTGGTTAAAGATGATTTTATCATGGAATGTTATTTTGTTTTTCTCCACTTAATTGTGATTGAAAGTTTTGTTGAATATAGTAGTCTGGGCTGGTATCTGTGCTCTCTTAAAAGAGTTTATAGAACATCCTTCCAGTCCCTTCTGGCTTTTAATTTCTATTGAAAAGCCACATCTGCCTTTATATGGTCCTTGGTCTTTTTCTCTTGAGGCTTGTTTGTTTGTTTGTTTTTCAAGACAGGGTTTCACTGTATAGCTCTGACTGTCCTGGAACTTACCCTGTAGACCAGACTGGCCTGAACTCAGAAATTATGTTGCCTCTGCCTCCCAAGTGCTGGGATTAAAGGCGTGTACCACCACTTCCCAGCTTCCCTTGAGACTTAATATTTATTTTGTTGTTGTTCTGTATGTTTAGTGTTTGACTATTACGTGTTGTGGGAAATTTCTTTTCTGATCCAGTCTATTTGGTATTCTGTATGCTTTTTTTTTTTTTTTTTTTTTTTTGGTTTTTCGAGACAGGGTTTCTCTGTGTAGCCCTGGCTGTCCTGGAACTAGCTCTGTAGACCAGGCTGGCCTTGAACTCAGAAATCCACCTGCCTCTGCCTCCCAAGTGCTGGGATTAAAGGCGTGCGCCACCACCTCCCGGCTTCTGTATGCTTTTTATACCTTGACAGGCACTTCCTTCTTTAGGTTAGGGAAATTTTCCTCTTTGATTTTGTTGAAAGTATTCTCTGTGCCTTTGACCTGGGTTTCGTCTCCTATTTCTATTATTCATAGATTTGGTCTTTTCGTGTTGTTTCAGAATTCCTGAATGTTTTGTATCTGGATTATTTTATATTTAACATTTTCTTTGACTGAGGTATCCGTTTGTTCTATCTTGTCTTCAATGCCTCAGATTCTCCCTTCCATGTCTTATATTCTGTGAGACTTACCTCTAAAGTTTTAACTTCCTAAATTTTTCATTTCCAGTGTCCCCTCAGTTTGGATAATCTTTAGTGATTCTATTTCTCCTTTCATGTCTTGAACTGCTTTCTTCCCTTCATCCCACTGTTTGTGTTTTCATAGATTTACTTAATGGATTTCTCTTTAAGGTCCTTGAGCATCTTTTTGATGGCTATTTGAAGTCCTTGTCTTGTGTTTCAGCTAAATTGTGTTTCTCAGTGCCTACTGTAGTAGGGTTGCTGGGTTCTGATGGAGGCATACTGATTAATATTGATTGTGTTTCTGGGCTGGTGTTTAGGAATCTGATTTGGGGATGTTTGTGATAGTAGGTACTGATATCTGGTCTTATCTTTGTTAGGGAGATTTTCTGATCCTAGGTTCCTGTTGCCTTCTCTGGATCTTAGCAGAATGTTGTGGCTATGGGTTGCCTGGTTCAGAGTGCTTCTAAATCCCTACCACTGAGGAACTGGGGACCCCCCAGGTAGAACTAGAATATATTTCTAGAGTTGTAGACTTTTACAAAACAATGGAAGTGGGCTAGATTTGGGGAAGGGTTACTGAAAGGGTCTACAGGATAGAGAAAAGCTGGATCTGTCACTAAGTTTGGCACAGTCCCCAGGGAATAGTAGGGTCAGAGGAGAGCATCCGACCTCCAAGTAGTCTGCTACAGGGCTGAAAATGAAACTGGAAAATTGAAATTGGAGGCGTTTCCTTCTTGATTGGATGGATGATTTCATGGTCACTTACATATTTTAAAATACATTGCTATACGTTAAACATGTGTGGTTTGTTCTATCAATTCCTTTTTATTAAAGTTTTTAAAGCTCATGAATTAATCGGAATGTTAGATTCATAACTTATTTCCCATTACTGAAGAGGCCACAGTTATTACTAAGACAAATATAACTCAGGGTCTTTGAGATTCTATGCCTTCTAAATGGTCAATACATTCACTAGCTTGATTAAACACAAAGAGGCTTAGAAAGATATGTTTTTATATAAAAAGAACCATATTTTATATTATGAATAAAAAATAAATGAATTTTAGATAACCTTTTCTAAATATATAAATACCTATACACACACACAGCTTTTTCATATTGTCTACATGATAAATCCTCCATTAGTCCATGAAGATGCTCTATAAAGTCATGGTTTTGAAGACACATCCAACATAATCAATGGCTTTACCATGCAGTAATGGTACTATATAAAACTCACAAGTGAATTACAGTAGCAAGTTCTAAATTAACACATCCTATTTTCCTTGTTAAAATTTACAATTTTTTAAGTTATTTGTAAGGAGTCAAACTATACAGTGTTTATAAACAAATCTGAGAAAAACCCACATGTTTCACACCAGTCACTTGTCTGCTGTGTCACTCCTGGCAAGTTAACTCTTATCTTCATGCCTCTGACTTCTCATCTATGGAACATGTCAATAACAGTATTTTTCTGACAATGACTTACAAGGGCTCATTAAACTGGGCAGCTCTACGGCTCAACTTGAGTCAAGGCACCTCCCTGACAATCTAAGTTCAATCCCCAGGACTCACATAGCAGAGGGAGAACCAATTTCTGAGAAACTGTTCCCTGACTTTCACGCTCCTGTTTGTGTCACACTTGGATAATATTTGTAATATTTTTTTAAAAAATCCACTACGATAGGGATAAGGCACTTGGCACTGCAGCTGGTTCATAATGAACACGCCATGAGTTTACTTATCATCATTATGATCATGCTCATGATTGTGACTGTGATTAGAGATTAGATTAATATATAAATCAATGCTAAAACTGACAATTTGAAAACCACCAATATGTTTACTAAGAATTCATGCAGGACTGAATAGACAATTTCTAAACAACATATAAATGACTAACACTCATGAGTAATATTCAACATCAGTAATAATCAGAGAAATATAAATCAAAACTTTCAAAACGGCTACTATGAAAAGGATATATTTAAACCATTTCTTTTTTTTTTTTTTTTTTTCCCGAGACAGGGTTTCTCTGTATAGCCCTGGCTGTCCTGGAACTCACTCTGTAGACCAGGCTGGCCTCGAACTCAGAAATCCGCCTGCCTCTGCCTCCCAGAGTCCTGGGATTATAGGCATGCACCACCACCGCCTGGCTTGCTGACAATATTTTTAAACAGTTCAGCTACCATGAAAAGCTAGCAGTTTCACAAAAGTCAACTACAGAACTACCATAAACCCAAGCTAGTATATTCAAATCTACCTCTAGATGTATCTATAAAATAGAAAGATAAGAGTAGTCCAGTCATAGGGGGTTATCATCTAGGAATGGAAAGCTGAGAATCAAACAGATATTTATATACCAAAGCTTGTAACAAGATTCCAGTAACTAAAATGTGAACACAATTCAAGTGTCCATCAGCAGATAAATGGAAAAGCAAAATGCAGCATATGTAATGGAATATTATTCAGTTGTGATAAAGAATAAATGTTGATAAAATAATGAGTCTTCATGATATACATGGTAAACATAACAAGAAAACAAATATATAATTTTATGAATATGAGGTGCATAAAACAGATAAATTCACTGACACAAAAACTAGAGCAGAGGTTATCAGCAGCCGAGGTGAAGATGTGCAAGGCAGAGTCATTATTCAATGGTAGAGAATTTTTGTTGCAGATCATAAAAAGATTTTAAATACATACTGATGGTGTGATGATTTCACAATGAGTATTTCATTGTCACTAAATTGTTCTAACAGATTTGGAATATATATTCCATAGTAACAATGAACTAATGCAGAACTTGTGACTCTAGCACCTTCATTTTAGTTCCACAATTTATAAATGAGGAACTCAGTATCAGTTCTGAACCACATGGTTCTGAAAAAGGCAGGGGAGCTATGATTAAGACATACTGCTAGGGCTGGAGAGATGGTTCAGCGGTTAAGAGCACTGACTGCTCTTCCAGAGGTCCTGAGTTCAATTTCTACCAGTCACATGGTGGCTCACAACCATCTGTAATAGGATCCAATGCCCTAGTCTGGTGTGTCTAAAGACAGTGACCATGTACTCACATACATAAGATAAATAAATGAATCTTTAAAAAAAAAATGCTAAATTCTAAAACCATTTAGGAAAACAAGAAGTTGAACCTTTAAAATACCAAGTGTTATATTATAACAAACATAACTACAAACTAGATAGTAGAAATGGTATTATTCGTTCTTTGCCAAAAGAAAAAACATCAGAGCTCAGTTACTGACCACCTCACTTTACCAAATATCTTTAGGACTCACTTTTGCATGACTAATTATTTCTCTAGCCAAGTGAAGAAATAACTTATCATGTCCCCTAAATCTCTTGACTATGACTCACCAATGCATTATACACTATTAAAAAATGAGGATTCAGCCAGGTGGTGGTGGTACAGGCCTTTATTAAGCCCAGCACTCAAGAGGCAGAACATGCAGAATTCTGAGTTCAAGGCCAGCCTGGTTTACAGAGTTAAGTTCCAGGATAACCAGGGCTACACAGAGAAATCCTATCTTGAAAAAAAAGAGGAATCTCTTAAAAATTATAGAAAATATATGTGCCAAACATATTAATAACTAAGGAGAGAGGAATAAGTTATAGATCAAATCAATGCTTGTAGTAAATTGTCATATACTGAATATAAACAAATCTATGGTACTATCAGTCCAAAATTAAAGCAATTAAAAACTTGCTACATGCCAGGCGGTAGTGGCGCACGCCTTTAATCCCAGCACTTGGGAGGCAGAGGCAGGTGGATTTCTGAGTTCGAGGCTAGCCTGGTCTACAGAGTGAGTTCCAGGACAGCCAGGACTACACAGAGAAACCCTGTCTCGAAAAAACCGAAAAAAAAAACAAAAACAAAAAACAAAAAAAAAAAAAAACAAAAAACTTGCTACAGACCCATGAACTCCTAGCAAACTGGCTCACCATCTATCTCATTAATATCATGAAATAAAAATCATGTTTTTCTTTTTTAAACAAGTCTTATTTTGTAACCTAGGCTGGCCTGGAACTCACTATGTAGACTAGTTTAGCCTTAAACCCGCAGCAATTCCCCTGCATCAGTCTCTTGAGTACAAATACAGAGCTACCATTCCAGTCCAGGTTTTTCTTTAGTTGTTATTGTTGTTTTAACTAAATTTCTTGGTTTCTATTTAACACAGAATTTTTTTAAGTTTTCCCTCTGTACACTTAACTAGAAGTAGGATGATAAATTGTCAATGACTTATTGATTAGAGAAAGCAAGTAGAGGAGTGAGTCAGGAGGGTGAGAGACAACTCAAGGAATATTTACTTATACTTGTTAAATTTTGAAACAAAAGTATTCCCTATTTTCTAAAAAAATTTAACTAAAAATATATTTGATAAATGTTAATATTTTCAATAACCTGAAAAAATACACTGTAAAGGAAAAAAAAAACAAAATATTAAACACAGATAGCATAACACCAAATATGTAGACAGGGAAAAAATGGAATAAAACATTATAGAATAGTTACCTCTGAGAAGCAGATTTGCAAATGACTTAAATTTTCTTTGGATTTTCCAAATTTCAAAATTTTCACATTAAGCAATTTACAATTACAAAATATTAAACGTAATGATTATATGTCCAGGAGCTTAGAAATTAAAGGATAAGGTAGAAAGTTAACTAGGTGTATCTAGGTTTCCCATCACATATATAACATCTGTACTTCCTTAAAGTATCAGTTCAGATCTCAGTTTAAAGAATTGATGCCTAAAGAACTAAGATAAAGGAGAGGAAAAGCATGGAATTTGTCTTCTGGTCTATCTCTAAAGGATTACGGTAATGATCATCATCCTCCAGCTTTGTGGATGTTTTGTTCATTTTTGTTTTCTGTTACCTAGGTAATGGTACTTCCAGCATTTCCCTTAAAGACTGTGAAACTCACAATCTGGTATTTCTCACTGTAGAGTTTTCCTAACCTTCAGCTTTGAAAGGTCATCTCCCTAAGGGAAGCAGTAAGAACTAGAAGCTAAATCAGGAAGCTAAGGAATCTGAGGTTAAGAGTTCCAATCCTGACAAATTGTGGAATTTGTCTCCAATTTTGGAAATAAGCTGAACTTCCTGAGCCAGTTTCTCTCTGTCAAGGACAGCTTTTAAAACTGTTTCTGACAGACTTGGTACTATTGACTTTAAAGTTTCTTTAACTTTTCACACTACTCTGAATTTTGGTTTTATTTTGTTTTGTTAGATATTCTTCTCTAAATTGTCCACAATCCCATTCTATATACATATTATCAAACCCTTAGCCTCAGAAATGCATATAACATAAAACTAGAACTTGAATAATATTGAAGATAATTATTAATATATAGAAGTCTAGTAGAACTTTAAAAGCAATGTAAATGAAAAATTAGAGTAATTTGATAAGAAAAAGCAGAAAACTTAAAATATCTGATTGTACAGCAGAAATAAAAAAGATAATAACTTCTATATAATAAACTAGCAAACAGAGACTGCAGAGATGGCTCAGCAGTTACAAGAATTTGTTGCTCTTATAGAGAATCAATTTGGGTTTGATTCCCAGCATCCACATATGAATCATATTCATTCCTAACTCCAGTTCCAGGGGATCTGAAGCCCTTTTCTGACTTCCACAGTTTGGGGCACACATGTGGTACACACACATACACACAGGCAAAACATTTGTACAAATAAAATACAGCAATTTAACAAATGAGGTTTAGTTACACCTGCAAGGGTTTAAGTTTTGTTTTCTTACTGTATACTCATTAACATTTGCTGTTTTCTTTCTACTTTCCTTCATGTACCTCTTCAAGATTGCCTTCTCACTAGGAGATAAACCACACTAACTATGTAGAGTTCTCTACCACTGCTCTTCAGCAGCACTTGGTAGCCTTTGGGAAGAAAGGTAGGGTTTTTGTTTTTTGTTTTTTGCTTTTTTCACAAACATCAGAGAGCAATTTTCCCTCTGCCAAAACCAGTGAAACAATTTCAGTAGTGCATTCAGCACAGTTCATTTCAAACTCCTCTTCTAGTTAACAAGACCAAACATCTCTACTTACTTGAAAGTGTTTCCAATAAAATAGAATAAGAGAGCAAATGGCTAAATTTTTTCTGGATTAACTCAAGACATTAGTTGATGCTTTTTTGTGGTTAACCTATTTAAAGGTGACCAATCACTCTGCTACTGAGGAGAGCAACTGTAAAGAACAATTATATAAAACCCTCTGCGCCAACTTACCTCATCCTTCTTCCTAATGAAAACAAAGAATCAGAAACCACTGCCTTGCCACTTCAGTAATCTCAGTAAGCCTACTGTCTTATTTATGTGAGTTCCTTTTCTTTTCCTCAATTATGACAGCACTGTAGTTCATCTAACATTATAGAACACCATTGTACATTTATTTTAATATTATGAGTATTCAAACGCTGGGCGTGGGAGTTTATGCTTATAATACCACCACTCAGAAGCCCATGACAGGAAAATGATCACCGATTTTAAGCCACCCTGGGCTATATAGCGAGTTCCAGGTCAGCCTGAACTAAGACTCTGTCTCAACAACAACAAATAAGACCACTCAGTTTTACAATCTGAAAAGATCGAGGCAATTCTTGTATCATTCACATTGCTCATGATGGAAAGTTATATAAATCCTTATTTACAAATCTGTGATGTAAATCCACCAAATTCTGAACACCTAAGCTTTGCTGATACCTTCTCTCACATTAGTCTGACCTACATTAATGCAGTTATTTTTATTTATAGTCTTTAGAGCACTTGTCTTGATTGCAGAAATATTAACATGATTGATTCCTGATGATTTCTCTTAATGTCAGTAAGAAGTTTATACCATTATATATATGCCGTATATATCAGTTTTTCAAATTCACTTTTTAATTCTAAATTACTCTAGTCCAATGACTGTAGAACAGATTATAGATATACAATTTCAGTCAGTGAAAAATACTATAATTCTCTGAAAATAAGGTAGTAATAAACCAATGATAGAAATTAGAACTGTACTAAAATAACATAAAATAAATTGTTCAGGCTGGAAAGATAGCTCAGCAGTTAAGACCACTGACTACTCTTCCGAAGGTCCTGAGTTCAAACTCAAGCAACCACATGATGGCCCACAACCATCCATAATGAGATCTGATGCCCTCTTCTGGAGTGTCTAAAGACAGCTACACTATACTTAAGTATAATAAATAAATCTTTTAAATAAATAAATAAATAAATAAATAAATAAATAAATTGTTCACCATAGTCTATGAGCTAAACATTAATAGAACATGTAATATAAGAATTTTTCTCTCAAGAAAATGGGACTATTTGAACTTAAAATTACAAAAAGTTTTCTTGGAAAGTCCCTATGATCTGAAAGAACTCATTTATTTGTTTCTTGCTATGTAGTCCAGACAAGCCTTGAATTCAAGATCTCCCTCTCTCACTCTTCCCAATGCTGGGATTACAGATATGACCACACACAGTCGATAAAGAACTCTTAATACCCATAAATTAACATATGAATTAGGAGGGACTAAAAAGACGGGCTTGATGGGTTTGAACACTTTCTCCCCAAATATGAAGAACTGATTTCAAATCCCCAGCACTCTCATAAACTCCCAGACATGGTTGTATGTCTGTGACTTCAGCACTGTAGGCAGACAGGCAGATCTCAGAGAGCTCGATGGCCATCTGACCAGCCAGCCTAGCAAAACCTAGCTACATGCTCAGTGAGAGGCAATGTCTCAAGGCTACATATTGAAGCTTGTAGAGACTGAGGGCAGGGGAGGAGGGGAAACAATTCACTAATAATGTCTAAAGTTAAATAAAAACATCATACAAAAAGCCAGTGAGTAAATCACATTTAACTCATACTGGGCCAACCAGGCATTCTTCAAAAGCCTTAATCCCTCAAAGCAGAGGCAGGTGGATTTGAGGTCCAGGCCAACCGGGTCTACAGAGCAAGTTCTAGGACATCCAAAACTACAAAAAGAAACCCTGTCGCAAGGGAGAAAGAAAAAACTGTAGTGGGCCAAAATGAAGCAGACTTCATCTTTGACTTAACTCCTGAAATATTAAATATTATATACAATTACATAAGCCTTCCCTCCCATCAGCTCACATGAGGAATGCTTACCAGCTCCCTCTCACATTTCTAGAAGTCTTAGTCCTTAATACAGTATAATTCACTTCCTTTATCTTGTGTTTGCTGAAATATGAAATAGTACCTACCAATTTTTAGAAACTTTCCAGAAGTTTCCTTTTGCAATCAATAAAAACAGAGATCTACACTAACTTAATGTTAATGATGTTCCTCATTTTATTAACTGACTATTTTAGATAAATCCTAATGGAAGTATTAAAACTGTAAAGTACAAGATATCTGCTGACTCTTTAATGTACTTGATCTTTGATTCTCCAACAGTGATCAGTGTACACCCTTGCAAAACCTGTTACACAGAGGAGTGCAGAGCACTACAGTTCTAGAGGAGCTCGAATCCCTTTCGGGGAGTATCCTACGCTTATCATCCGGTCCCCCCCACCCCCATGAGGTAGTTCATTTTAATGTTCTCATTGTTTACCAGAAAGCACAGACAGTAAGGCTAGCTTTGTTGCTCCCGTTTCCTTTGGCTAGCTTGCTGAGCTTTTGCAGGCAATTGACTCTGCTTTGACGCTATAAATATCTGGGAAATGTTCTGCATTTGATGCTCTTGGATTCTGCATCCATATTTAGCTGTTTGTGGCATGTCTTTGTTTAAGCAACTCTACCACCCATAAAATCAATCAGGTTGAACTCTAAATGGTCAAATGGAAGATGAATTAACATTTAATACCTATTTACTGTGAGGCACAGGACCAATCTGCTAGACCTGAGGACAATAAAGGAGGTGGTAAGGGAAGAATATAAACAAGACAGACAGACTAATGTCAAAACTTTATACTCTTGACAGGACGTGAACACAACTTATTTGTTAATACTGGAATAAAACATTTTACTCAAACAAAGGATAGGATAAACATTTTCTCTTAGCTGTGTCTCAAAGACTTGCATTTGTTTGTGCTCTAAATATAGACCCACCTACTACAAAGCTCTGAACATATTCCAAAGCAAATCATGGTAATACACAAAGCTCTGGATGTATTATCAACCAAAACGCCAAACTTGTTAACCACAGAGTAAGAATAGTGCCAGTCTTCAAATCTGTGAAGTAAACTAAGAAAATACTGCACCTAAAAGTTTCTATGAGATATCCTTAAGAAAGGACAGATATTTTTGTTAGTTTTTTTGCTTCAATAAAAATGCTTGAAGTGGATGTGCCAGCATCCAGCATCACTCACTACCACTGCTCAGCATAATTAGCCTTTGAAACCACGGCCACGCCCAGCAGCATCCTACCTCCACCTTCACCTTCCTGCCTTGTGAAAAGAGTCCTCCTGATAATGAGTTAAAAAGCACTGAACTGATAGCTTGCTCAACAATTGGCTTCAAAAGTCAGGGCAGAATCTGTAGTTCAAATTGTAGTTAAATAATGAGACCAATTAGACCACAGTCCATATTTAATCCACAAACTTAGAGGAAAGGAGTTAAAACTTCTCTGAAACAGGTGGACCACATTTTAAAAAAAAAGAAAAAAAAAAAAAACTCTCTAAATTATGTAGAAGATCAAAGATAACCCAAGAGAATCAGTTTTGAATACACAAATCAGACATGAAACTAGAAAAACTTCTATTCCTTACATGTGTACTTTCCTGCCAGGCATGGCTGCTCAGGCCTTTAATCCAGGCACCTCTGGAGGGAGAGGCAAGCAGTTCTCCATGAGTTTGAGACCAACCTGGACTATATGGCAAGTTTCAGGCCAACCAGGGCTACAGAGTGAGACCCTGCCTAAATAATTTTTAAAAACTTATTTTCCACATTGTTATTCTGACCTCAAAGAGTCATACAATAAACAATTTTAAAACTACCTAAAACAACCAAGACCCATTTAGTTTTGGTTTGTATCAACTATGAACAACAAAGCAGTCTCCAGGGTGAAATCCTTAGAAGAAAAGCAGCAGCATTAAACAGTAAATAAAAGTGAGTTTTAATTAACTGACAGAAATCACACATTTAAAAAAAAAATGATACAGTGGAAATTCTACCACTTAACATAGAAATGCTCCCTCTGAATAACTTCTTGTGTATGAATTTAAGTGCATGTAAGCCAACTACTCCAGATTCCACACTGTATGCAGAAACCTGGAACCAGGGAGATAAAAATGACTCATACAAAATTAAATGACAATGAAGCTGTGGCAAAACCAAAAAGAAAACTATCAGGTTCTTGGCCCTACTTATATGCTACTAATTTCCAGGTTTCTCCAAACATATTTAGATGTATGTGTGTGCAAAAAATGTGCATATGATGAGTACAATTCTAGAACAGACTACCAAAACATTAGTAAAAATTTACATGGGTTACATGTGAAGAATACGTACGTACGTACAATAAAGCCTAGAACATCCAGCCTCTGAACACTCGTCGGCCAATTATCATATATTCTAACATGGTCTTCTCTCTAGCATTGCATAAAAACTCTAAGTGAAAGTGTACACAAACAAGAAGATAAAATGTAACCACAATGTACTCCAATGTATAGTCATTTTTAGACTCTCATCAACTTTTGTTATAAGTGATCAGCTAAACTGAATTAGCAGACAGGTGGACTACCAGGCAGCAAAGCTTTTAATCCAACCTGCTAAGAATGAATTGAGTGACTCTGCATCAGTTCCCACCTCTTTCCTTTAATTCCTCCATTTAGCAAAAAGAGAAAAAAAAAAAAAAAACACTTAGAAATACCAGCAAAATACCATACATACATAAATTTCTTAGTATATACATAAATTTCTAATTACTAGCCATAAGAAAAGTTGCTGATTTTATGACTGAAAAGACCTTACAGATTATTTAATTCAGTCCACTCATTTTACAGGTAAGGAATCTGAGGCAAAAAGGTGGCCTTATCTGCCCTAAATTGTTTAATAATTTAGTGACAGAACTGAGGCAGAAAGTCACATGTCTGAGATCTTTCTCTCTGAGATGGGCCTGAAGTCAACTGAACTGTCCAAAAGACAACTTATAAACCATGAAAAGATTGTCTTGAATTACAAAGCACTGAGCCTATTTGGAAGTATGCTGATCACTAACAGGGTTAGACACACATAACTGCAGGACAGCATCTCAATACTGTTTGCCCCCAGATGCTTCAAACTGGCCGTCTTACATTCAGTCACATTACTTGTCTTTTATGTTCATATGGGCTAAGTGAGAAACATTCTGCTATTTTGATATTTTGGAAAGCCACAGCTAAACCATGAATCCAGCAGGTTTAATGTTGCTACAGCCTTTCCTTAATAGAAAATCATCATTCAGGTTTAATTTAAAAGACGGTTACTGGGAATACAGAAGGGGAAAGGTTTTGTTAGTATGTTCATCACTTTAAACCAGCTGAGTGGCAACCGGGTAGCTTCCCAATGAAAACCAGAAACAACAGCACAATCTGAAACAATCTACGCACTCAGGACAAGTAGAGAGTAAGGTTCAAGGAAAAGCTGTAGGTAAATCTACTGCCACCAAACACTTGAATAGGGGCTGAGGCAACGGCTAGGGTTAGGGCTGGGTGGCTCTCCCATCTCTGCCCCACCCCCAGCCCCTCGATTTTGTATTGTTTTGTTTTTCATTCATTAGCTCATCTTCTACTAAGCTTTTTCATATCTTTCTCTCAACACTCGCTTCACACAACAGGAAGGAAACGAAATCCCATTCACTTGATTTTGCGCCTTGTTCCATCCTACCTTCCAGAAGACTCAGCAAGCAGCAAGTGCCTTTAATTAGTCACCTAAGAATTACGTCCGGATAGCTCAACTCTTATAAACTTATTGTGGCTATCTAAAGAGGTCCAAAGAGCCTACTGAGTCACATAACCAGGCGCTATGTTGGATGAACTTGTCAAAAAGCATTTCCTGCAACAGAAAGGGATGTGGGCAGCTGACCTAGGATAGATGGGAACTAAGAATGCTTCGGAGCCCAAGGAAAGATAAGAAACGCCAGCCTCTGAGGCAGACGACTTGAGATCCTTACCGAACACCCGGACCCAGCTCTGCTGCTGGCACACTGACTCCAGAAGGATCCGATCCAGCATGCCACCGGCCACTGCTCCGCTGACTGGGACGACCGCCTCCAGATCCTCCGGGGGCAGCGGCGAGTCGGACTCTAGCCCCGAGAACATCTCCGGCCACGACAGCGCCTCCGCGGCTCCTCCGGACGACGGAGAGAGCTCCATGGTGTCCCAGAGGGAGCAGGCGGCGGCGGCGGGGCGGGCTCCCCGGCTGCGGGAAAGGGACGACGGCGCGGCCACCGGCACCCGAACGGCTGCGGGCGAGGACGCCGCTCACCTCCTTCCCCGCCGCCCACCGCCCGAGGGCCGGGCGCCGCAGCCCACCTGCAAGCGGAGGGTGGGACCGGGGCCGGGAGGCGGGTCCAGCGTGGTCCGGAGCGGAGGCGGGTCCCGGCTCAGGTGCGGGTCCGGAGCGGACGCGGAGCACCGGGGAGTGCGGGCTCACCTCCCGCCCCCACTCAGCCCCGCTCAGCCCCCGCGGGCGCGTTCGCGGGCGGCCCGGGCTCTGGCTAAGGATGGAGCGCGGCCAGGCAGGGCTGGGCTCGGGGGCGTCGCCGCCAGGGGCCGCCCCCTCTGACCGGCTCCCGCCGCCGTCGCCTCAGGGGCTCAAAGCGCCGGCTCCCTCAGCCTGAGGGGCGCGCCCGGCCCAGCTTCTGTCCGCCTGGCGTCGGCTTTCTCCTGCGGAATGCGCAGGCCGGCCCGCTAACTCTCAGGCCGCCGCTCCGGCCGCTGCTCGGGCTCCGGCTCGCGCTCCTCTGAGAAACCCACAAGCCCGGCAGCCGCGGCGCTGGCGGCGGCGGCAGGCGGCATCCCAGGGTGATAGGCCGGAGCAATCGAGAGCCGAGCGCACGGCCGCGTGTGCAATCCAGTAACCGAGCGGAGGAGGAACTGCCGCCGAAGACAGCAAGAATCGGGCACCGAAATACTCATCGGGCCAGGCCCGCCTACTTTCCTAAGACTGTGCCGCTCGGACCGCCTCTCGGTGCGGGATCCTCTAGCTGCTGCTGGAAGCAGAGACGGTGTAGGGAGGCGGAGAGAAAAGGGGGTGCGGGAAATTTAAAAAGATGGGAAAGACGCTTCCCTCTTTTCTTAGCCCCTTTCCTGTTGATTTCTGGACCAATGCTTCTTTCTTGGACGAAGAGCATGAAGACGCTGCTTTATTTAACAGTCACCTTGGAGGAAACGCCATGGTTCTTCCAGAAGGGAGATCTGGCCCCGGATCTTGGATTCTGAGATCAGTGCGAGATCCCGGCTTTGCGTCCTGTCCGTCCTGGAGCTGGATTTATCATCAGTTTAGAATAGCATGGCTACGATGTGTGGTGTGGATGGATAGACGAGCCCCGCAAGTACATGAAATGCCCCAAAGCCCCAGCATTAACCAAACAAGCTTCTCTTTTTGCCTTTGATCTTTGTGCAATCTGTTGGCTTCTCTTTTCCTCTAACAATGTCACTTGTGTTTTATTTTTGGTCTATGAGTAAACTGCCTTCCTCCTTAACGTTGGCTTCATTTTGTGCCCACCCTAAGCGGGATTCACCAATCCAGATTTCAGACATTGCAGGCAAAATAATAATAGTAATAATTTCGGATAGAGATTTTATCAATTCAAGTTGTATTGACAAATCATAGATTTTTCAACAATTTATGAACATGGCTACTTCAAACCAAGCTGTAATTTTTCATAATTAGATGATACTAAAAGAAAAAAATCTTTTGAGGGAGGGTTTTGTGTGTGTGTGTGTGTGTGTGTGTGTGTGTCCCAACCTACCGCAGCCCTCATTTCTCTCTATTTTGAACTTCTATAAGAGGTCAGTCTAATTTTCTAGGTTTGGGGCATTCATGTGTTTTTTGTGCTTTGTGGGAGTTAGAGCATGCATTTAATAATTTTCTCCCAAATTTTACATTGAGTAATAGCATTTTAAAACAAGTGACCTTAAAGATCCCCTCACCCTTCCTCTTGTTTAACAGGTGCCAACAAGACAGCCCAGGTTGCCTGCCAAAGCAGCCACTAGTGCAACAGGTACATCTTACAAGCTCTCCGTGACACTGATTTCTTCAACTTTGGTCTTTCAAGAACTCTGTGATTGGATTTGTTAAGCCGTTGCTCGCCCGTGGAGTACTCCTTCCCAGTCCGTACAGGCCCCCTTGCTTGCTCTCTTGACTACTACAGGCGGCTGTCCAATTTTAGAGAATAAAGAGATGTTGAAGCTGTAAGTTACAGGACCCAGCCCTAAGCAAAGCTAGTGTTTTCTTTTTCCTTCCTTCCTTCCTTTTTTTCCTTCCTTCCTTCCTTCCTTTGGTTTAGTTTCAAGACAGGTTCCTCTGTGTTCCAGGCCCTGGCTGCCCTGGAACATGTTTTGTACTCCAGGCTGTCTCTGAACTCAAAGAAATAAGCCTGCCTCTGCCTCCGGAGTGCTGGGATTAAAGGTTTTGGCCACCATACCCACCTCATCTCCAATTCTGTAAAGGTTTTTGAAGGGACAGTGCTCTTTTGCAGTAGAGGGAGGGAAGGAGAGAGAGAGAACTCCTTGCCATAGTATTTTCATTTATATTGAATTATTGTTGATGCCTCAAAAAGTGACTATGGGCATCAGACATACAAATCCAAGCATCTACTCATATATATGGACGTATTCATCCAAGCTGTTATCCCCAAAGCAGGATTAGGAGTGGTATATAGAATGAAGGGAAAAAAGGTTTTCCAAATATTATTCTCAGTATCATCATGTAGTAAGGGAAAGGCTCTGTCAGACTCCCTCTAGTCCTGCTTCCTTAGTAATCTCTGTTTCCATCCAGACCACTAAAATGCTGGTCACTACTTGACTCTGGCTCATCCTAGCTGCACATCATCATCCAGTTACCCAAGTAACGTACATCTGGAATGCACCTAATGTCTCTAGGTTTAAAGGAAAATATTTTCATGACATGGAGAGTAAGTAATTTTATAACAGAAACAAGATTTTAAAAAGAGTCTTTAGCCAATGGAAAAATAATGAAGTACAGAGCACTATTAAGCAGTCTTTCTGAAGATAACTAAGTTAAAACTCTAGACTAACGCAGGAAAGGATGGCACTGCCTACAATCCCTACTGGGAGGTAGAAGCAGGAGTATCAGGTGTCCAAGTCACACTTAGGTACAAGGAAGATTTGGAGACCAGCCTGGCTACTTGAGTCTCTGAATAAAAACAAACAAGAACCATTAGTAACCTAATTTGGGAGGAGAGGATGAGACAGGGTTTCTCTGATAGCTTTGGCTGTCGTGGAACTCACTCCATAGACTATTCTAGCCTTGGACTCACAGAGATCTACCTGCCTGTGCCTCCAGAGTGCTGGGATTAATGGCATGTGCTACCCCTGCCCTGCTTAATTTATTAATAAATCTGCATCCTTAAGGATTTTTGGTTTTGCCGCAGGTGGAGTTATTCGGATATTTCGGTGTTTTTTGTTTGTTTGTTTTGGTTTTTTTGTTGTTGTTTTTTGTTGTTGTTGTTGTTGTTGTTGTTTGTTTTCCGAGACAGGGTTTCTCTGTGTAGCTCTGGCTGTCCTAAAACTCACTTTGTAGACCAGGCTGGCCTCGAACTCAGAGATCCACCTGCCTCTGCCTCCCAAGTGCTGGGATTAAAGGCGTGTGCCACCACCACCCGGCAATCTGATATTCGTGAGAAAAGAGGTTGGTTGTTTTGTTTTGTTTTGTTTTTCTGCAAGTGGTTATCATTAAGAAAAATAATATAGAAAAACAAAGCAAAAAGTTATAAACCAGCTTGTATTGCTCAAAGTAGTTAACGCCATCTGCATTTGTCCCTGTGGTATCTCTGCAGTATAATCCCAGATCTTAAAGTGAAAACAGGCTTTTGTATGATATAAATCTTAGTTTGCAGACAGACCTTGATGTGTGAACCGTGAAAGAGCTGGAGAGTCATTTCCTTACCTGTGGTCTCCCACCTGCTTTTCCCCTCTGCTTTGGAGCTTTAGAGACGCTTAGCACATCTGTAAAGTGCATAATCACTGGTACTCTTGGCCCCCAAAATCAGACCCAACAACTAGGACAAGTGGGAACTGAAATTAGGAACCTGTGGAAAGATGTGAGGGTTGATAGGAAGAGTTTCCTAAATGATAGTCTAAATATCAAAATCTAGGAATAGTTCTGAGATTTCTAAAAGACAAAAGAGGTCACTGCTCGTGAGCATGTATCACTAGTCTTAAGAGATGAGGGTTTGAATCTTGGCCGTTATACTTTAAAGGCTGTGTGTGTGTGTGTGTGTGTGTGTGTGTGTGTAAGTGTGTGAGATTGTCTTCCATCATCCCTTTTATCAGAAACTGCACATACTTCTGGAGGCCCCACCCATTTCTTTATACCCTATGTAAGTGCCCTCCCCCTTTCTCTCAGCAGATAATCTCATAAGCATAAAGTCACCTTGTCAGCTGTGCACATCAGCACTTCTTTTCTGCGCTCCCTTTCTTCTCGAGCGGAGGGGCCTAGCACTTTCCGGATTGTGTTGTACCATGTTGATGATACAGGGAAATGGTCAGCCTTCCCCTAGATCTCCAGTCCCCTCGATAATCCAAGCACTTCTGTAACTATAGTGTCAGCTGACAAATGGTGACAGGTTTAGGATACCTATCACCAGTGTGCAGTGCTGAGGTCCAATCAGGAGTTTATAAATGTTGAATACATCCACCAAGATGACATTTCCTGAATTTCAGACTCAACGCTTCACAAATCTCTTTGTGTTCCCGGTTTCCCCCACCCAGACAGCCCTCTCATCTCTAATTTACTGTAAAGGAGCTTGTAGATCCCCCTGCAGACCTGGTTAGCTCTGCTCTTTCCCCTGAGGACTTTCTGCTTCCAGTTTTACCTTACCTTCCTTATAGGTGATTTATCATAAAGCATAGTTAGGACCAGATCACATCTAAATCTAACTTTTATTTTTAAGTCCCTTGGTGCCTAAAAGAAAGGAAAAATGCAGATCCATCCCACATCTAAAAGGACCACTCTTGTGATCCCTGCCCCCACCCCCTTACCCTTATGAATAGCTCACTCCCAAAAAATACCTAGCTCTTTGTTTATTCCTAACTACAGGGAAGCAACCCCATCAAATGTCGATGGCCTTAAGTCCTTCCTTATCATCCAAGCTGACCGTGATCCCCAGCTTCCTCCGAGTTCCGGTACCATTTGTTCCTGTTTCACTTCTGGGATCAGTGCAATAAAGATTGTAGTGCAGTCCTTAATGCCCACAGTTAGGTTATAAACATCATGAAGGCAAACACTGTGTTACGCATTTTTCTTCCCCCACAATGTCTTTCTCATATCATCCTTCCAAGGATACCAGAACCAGGAAGCAGGGAAGTAGATTAAAGGAAAATGAAAACCTGGTTTTGTTCTTAGACGTGTGGGACTGAAAAAGACATTTTCAAACTCGAGTGTAATCACTCCAGTCCTTCAATTCACTTTCTGTCCTGCCCCTCCTCAGTTGAAACTAAGCATGCCTTGCTAAGTATGAAGGGTTAAAGCCTATAGTCCCAGCTGCTGCGGAGTCGGAGACTGGAGGATCACCTATGTTGGAGACTAGCCTAAGCAATATTCAGATCCCATCTCAAAAGTGAATTGGGCCGGGCGTGGTGGCGCTCGCCTGTAATCCCAGCACGTGGGAGGCAGAGGCAGGCGGATTTCTGAGTTCGAGGCCAGCCGGTCTACAGAGTGAGTTCCAGGACAGCCAGGACTACACAGAGAAACTCTGTCTTTAAAAAAAAAAAAAAAAAAAAAAAGGGAATTGGAACGAACACACCTAGACCCTGAAGAATGACTTGACTTGCCCAAGGTCATAGAACTAGAGACATAGGAAGAAGTCAAATTTGAATCATCTGAGTCTCAAACTCACTAGGCAAAGGCTTGCTTCCTGCCTTTCCCTGGCTCTTTCTAAACAGTTACTTTCCTTATTTATAAAGGCTTTCTCAGTTTTAAAAAAAAAAAAAAAAAAAAAAAACAATTTTACTCTTTTGCATATTATTTAAGCTTAAAGCATTTGTGTCACATTCCTGGCCCCACATATAATTTTAGCAAAATTATACTTTTTTTTTTTTAACCAAAGGACCAAACAGAGACATCAGAGAAACATCTGGTCTGATTCATCAGGGCAACAGCAACATTTCTATTTATACGCGAGCACAGCCCTATCTCTGTAGCTCTCAGCTGTTGCTCACTGCTCAGTATGTCCCCTTTTCAACCTTGTCTGTCCCTCATCAAGACAGCATCCTGCATCCCGGCCTGGAAGCAGAACCTGATGTAATAAAAGAAACAGTGCATTCCTTGCTTCCTAAAAGGGTTCTGAATTCTAAAGGAACTGTTATGTCTCTACTTTCTCGGTCCCTTTGTTCTAGAGCATGAGACAAAGGCCAGCCTCAAGTGCCCAGGTAGCTGCCACTCTCTCTGGCATTCTTGGTAGAAGATGCACGAAAACCAAAGCGAACTGTAAGTTATGTTTAGAAGCCGAGCGGGTCAGGAAAGTAAAGTAAGGAAGCCGGGGCCTCATAGCAACATTTGATAATGATTAAAACACAGAGGCTCCGTGATCTTAGGTAAGAATCAGGACAAAAGGGAAGGAAGGAAGGAAGGGAGGGGGCGGCCAGGAGGAAGGAAGGAAGACCCGCCAGAGAACCCTTTTGTCCAAGCACCCAAAGAGAAAGCCACTGCTTGCAGCAGCAGCCGCGGACGCTGTTGTTTGGAAAAGCCACGGAACATGCCAGAGACAAACAGCTCCCCACCAGTGACTTCTTCTTGGCAGAAACGCCTTCAAAATTATGACCTCACCTCAACATTCAACTTTAGGAATTCAAAAGGAATAAAAACAGAGGGAAGCACAATGGCCTCTGACATCAGGGTCTAATTAAGATCTCTTGAGAACTGCAGCACTGGAAATAATAAGGTGCCCAGCTCCACCCTGTGTAATTTAAAAATAAATGGCAAAGTGTCAGAAAAACAACAAAGTTAGGATTTCCCCCCACCCCAGAGATGACAACGACAGAATCTGCTCCAGAGACAGCAAATATAAAACTTAAATTTTTGTGGGTTGTTGTTTTGTGTGTGTGTGTGTGTGTGTGTGTGTTTGTTTTTAATGCTCCTATACACATCTGTTAAATGATACAACTCTGCTTAGAATACAGAGTGACAACATCAATTAACTTACACAATGCCATGTCATATTTAGCAAAGTAGTTTCTATGTTATTCTAGTACCTACAGACACCAAGATATTTCACCCTGACCAAACAAAATGACTACTTCTTTAGCTTTGTAGTTCTGATGGGTCTTGGGGAGGGGGGAATGAGGGGGGAAGAAAAGAAAAGAAAATTTAAAAAGTCAGAGCCCTTGGGACTGGAGAGATGGCTCAGCAGTTAAGAGCACTGACTGCTCTTCCAAAGGTCCTGAGTTCAAATCCCAGCAACCACATGGTGGCTCACAACCATCTGTAATGAGATCTGATGCCCTCTTCTGATGTGTCTAAGAATAGTGTACTCGTCATATACATAAAATAAATAAATAAAATCTAAAAAAAAAAAGTCAGAGCCCAGTGACACTAGAGATTTAAAAAAAAAAAAAAAAAAAAAAAAAACAACTTGATTCCATTGTCTTTTTGGTACCCTTGAGAACAATATCATAATAGCTGGCCAATATATGTAGTTTATAATGACCTATGTTCCCTTTGTCTCTTGTAGAAGAGGGTCAATATTATCAGTTATAAGTCTGAAAACTTTTGTGGTGGTGGTGGTCATTTGGTCTTTTGGTCTCAAAAAATCCATCTTCTGTAGCACAAGAGTTTAGAAGCAAGTTGTGAGAAAATGGCTTTGGAATTAGACTCTACTGAGATGCTATGGCCAGATAGTGTAGTCTAGAAAGCAACAGATAACTGAAGTAAACTGGAATAGGTTGGGAGCATAAAGGAGGTCCACAGACAGTACGAGCTAATGTACTGACACCAGCTCCAAGGCTGTTGCTGCTGCTGCTGGTTCAAGCTCAGCATCCCAGCAGTCCTTTGGCTCTCATTGATAGTTGCCATCCTATTTTCCCCAGTGAAGATGCCTCACACATGCCTCTGTCTTCTAGACCTACTCAACTCCCATCTTCAACACATGTTCCCACCTCCTACTTCTAGAATGAAAATTAAGGCCGGGCAGTGGTGACGCATGCCCTTAATCCCAGCACCTTAGGAGACAGAAGCAGGCAGATTTCTGAGTTCGAGGCCAGCCTGATCTACAGAGTGAGTTTCAGGACAGCCAGGGCTATACAGAAATCCTGTCTAAAAAAAAAAAAAAAAAAAAAAAAAAAAAAAAAAAAAAAAAAATTAAGGTCACAAATCAAGATTCAAGATCTCCTTCAGTCTCGCCACATACCTCCCCCATCTTTGCCTCCTTTTTTTTTCCCCAAAGGCTGGATCCTCCTCCTATTTCTCTCAAGTTTTAAACAAGTGTTGTCTCTTCCCTTGTGCTCTCAATAATGGTTCCTTCTTTGAATCCATGTGTCCATCTCTTCCATCTTACCAAAAAGCTTCATACCAATGCAGTCCACAGATGCTCAAAACTGTACTTGAAATGCACCCAAAACACAAGATGGATGGATGGGTGAATGGATGGATAGATGGATGGATATATGGATGGATGGATGGATATATATATAGATGGGTGGATATATGAATGGGTGGGTAGATAGATATATGGATGGATGGGTAGATGGATATGTGAATGGATGGATATGTAGATGGATGGATATGTGGATGGATGGATGGATGGATGGATGGATATGTAATAAACCAAGTAAAGCCAAGTGCTATCTGGGGAATGTAGGTGGTAGGAACATGGGTATCCACAATATAATTCTTTGAACTTTTCTTTGTTTAAATTGTCATTTTAGCTCTCCAAGATCAGGCCTAGGTCAATCACTGACATGGATAAAAGCACCAAGAAGGTCTGGATCATTGTGGTACCTCTCTCCAGAAAATGGTGACAAAAACTGAAATCAACCAGCACACCAGGATTCTCTGTAGCAAGACCAAAATAATACTGTAGGCCACTGTCACCTGGCTCTGTGGTTCCTTCACAACAACAATGGCTTGTGGGTCCTGGATTTACAACATCACTTCCGCTGTCACAGTCAAACCAGCCATCAGGAGACTGAAGGAAATGAAAAACCAGAAGAAGTGCTACCATTGGTGCAGCCCTGGCCTGCAATAAATGAGTTCATTCCTGTGACGAAATTATAATAAAAAGTGTTGGTTGAATAACTCTGCTGGCCCAGTATCTTCCTGAAGATATCTACCTACCATCAATCCCTCTTTTTTCTTTTTTCCTCTCTGAACTTTGAAAGACTAGACTATATTGGCTCCACTACCTCCTTCCCTTCTGGTATCTCTCTTTCTTCAAGTATTTTAAAAGGAAATAAGGTGTTAAGGTTGAAATCCCCTTAACACTCCAGCCAACCCCATTTTCTTCTACAGACCAAGATATCATTCCTGTTCTAATGTTGATATACATTTCTTTCACGCACATATGAAACACATCCTGGTAGTTACCTTTTGAGTGCAGTATATTCTCAAGGGTTATCAATGTTATTATTTGTGGGTCTAGTCCGATATATATCAGTTAAAATGATATACTTTCTATCACTTCTCATGATTCACAGATTGACATTACCATATGTCTCAAATAAATTGACATATTGTACAGTCACATATCCAATACCACAAAATACTGGTGGGTTTCTCTCCAGTGTAGCTGTCTCAAGTTATAGGAGCTGAGTGAAGAGCTTCTTCTTCACACCATGACAATATTTTAGCATTATCCATTTGGTTTGGTTTGGTTGATTCTCAGTTTTGTGAGATTCTCAAGAATATATGGCTAGAGACATGACTCAGAGCACTGGCTGCTCTTCCACAGGTCCTGAGTTCAATTCCCAGCAACCACAACCATCTGGAATGGGATCCAATGTATTGGAATTGTATGGTGCCCATAAAGACAGCGTATTCACACATAAGTCTTAAAAAGAATATACAAGCCGGTCAGTGGTGGCGCACGCCTGTAATCCCAGCACTCTGGGAGGCAGAGGCAGGTGGATTTCTGAGTTCAAGACCAGCCTGGTCTACAGAGTGAGTTCCAGGACAGCCAGGGCTATACAGAGAAACCCTGTCTCAAAAAAAAAAAACAAAAAAACAAAAAAAACAAATCCAAAAAACCAAAAAAAAAAAAAAAAAAAAAAGAAAAAAATCCCCCTATATACTGACTGTAGCCTAATCTCTTGGTTTTCTGTTTATTATTACCAGATAATAATGATACAAAATAAATAACTTCATTATATTTTCACAAATATATGTAATATATTCTTGTCTAATTTTTACTGCTATTTTTTCTTCTTTTATGTCTCTTTTAGATAGATAGATAGATAGATAGATAGATAGATAGATAAAAAGATAGATTGATTCTGCATATAGTGGTCTCTAGTTCTATCAGTTTTCTTTCAAACCAGTTTTGTTCTATTTTGGCTAAATATTCTTGTGTGTGTGTGTGTGTGTGTGTGTGTGTGTGTTCAACATTTTTGCTAGATTTGTTTCTGGGTACATAATTGCTTTTGTTATGGCTAGATGGTGTTATTGTATTTTCAAATTGGTTATTGCAGTTGTACTGAAACTAGTGGGTTTTGATTATTGATTTGGGGTCCATCAACATTTAAAAACATATAACCATGCAATAGTAAAGGATTGCCTCAAATATACTATATTGAGAAAAATTTATTATGTGCATATAATGTTTCTTTTTATTCCTTAGTTGTAATAGTCTGTACATTTTGTTTCTTGTCTTACTGTGTTGGTCAGGGAGTCCAGAAGCATGTTGAAGAATTCAGTCTGTATCTTGTTCCTTGCTTTGAGCAGAGAATAATTCTTATTTTGCAGTATTTGCTCTAGGCTCTTAAATATATTCAGATGGCCCACTATATTTCTAGATTTCTTCGGATACCCCAGAAGAGGGTGTCAGATCTCATTACAGATGGTTGTGAGCCACCATGTGGTTGCTGGGATTTGAACTCAGGACCTTTGGAAGAGCAGCCAGTGCCCTTAACCGCTGAGCCATCTCCAGCCCTTCTAGATTTCTAAGAAACATTTAAAATAAAAAATATGAGTGTTAAATATTACTGCCCCCCCCCGTATTTGTTGAGATAATCATTTAATTTTCCCCCTTAATTTAATGTCAGTGAGTGACATTAATAGATTTCAAAAATAAGTGTCATTCACTTCTGGAATTTAAACCCTCCTTAATAATATTGTACTTTCAATGAGTACTTTCTTTAGTTTTAATGTCTCTATATTTGTGTGTATGACTGGCCAATCATTTTCTCTTCAGGCACTGCCCTTATTTTGTTTGAATATTCTTCCTAGGAGTCAAGGGAGTTGCCTTCAGCTGTCAAAACGATATTTAAGTAGATACATTTTAAGTCTTTCAGCTCTAGATTACCACACCCTGCATTACATTTAGCATAATTGATCACCTCCTTAAAATTTATTCTTGAAGCGTGTGCTGGCTAGTCTTACATCGCCTTGGCACACAAACCAGAATTATCTGAAAGGAAGGAACCTCGATTGAGAAAAGGCCGCCATGAGATCCAGCTGTAGGGCATTTTCTTAATTAGTGATTGATGGGGGAAGGCTCAGCCTATTGTAGGCGGTGCCATCCTGGGCTAGTGGTCCTGAGTTCTATAAGAAAGCAGGCTGAACAAGTCAGGGAAAGCAAGCTAGTAAGCAGCACCCCTCCATGGCCTCTGCGTCAGCTCCTGCCTCCAGGTTTCTGCCCTGTTTGAGTTTCTGACCTGACTTCCTTCAATGATGAACAGGGCTGTGGAAATGTAAGCCGATCATGATGTTTCACCACAACAATAGAAACTGTAACTAAGATAAAGTTAGATATGGTAGTGCTGCCTATAGCCATGATAGAGGAGCTTGGTGCCAGAAGGTTTGCTTGAGGCCAGGTAAGCCTGGGCAACAGAGGAGAGATTCTCATTCTCTCTTTCTCTCTCTCTCTCTCTCTCTCTCTCTCTCTCTCTCTCTCTCTCATATTCTTTATTTTAATGACACCACACTCTCAGCATTCTTATATATTATCTCTAAGTTCTTTGTGTTCTTACCTTCACTCTGGAATTCTTGACCTCACGGATGTTCCCCGTGTGATCTGAGGTACCCTTGGTATTTCAATATTACCTGTATGAAGATGAATTTCACTGCTATGCCTTTAGTCTGCAGTTCTCCTCTCCGTTTTAGATTTTTCTACCTTGTTCCTGCTCCTCTAAAGGTGATTTGGAACTTAACAATTTAGAACAGAATTCTTCATTTTCTCCACTGAACACACACCTTCCTCCTGTTAATATAACCTTAACCTATGATCCCATTACCCGTTCTTGTTATCCAGGAACACTCTGATAGTCTCCTCCATCTCAGCCTGTTACCAGTGACAAAGCTGTCCCTGTCTATGCTCTTCACGATGCCTCGGTTAAGGCTTTCTTCCGCTTTCACCTGGACTAGAAAGATGAGCTATCAGAGTTCCTCTGGTTTTCTTCATGAACCATGGATGGGACTATGACCTGCTCGTAAGTGCTCTTTAGACAATGAAGTAACTTATTTAAAACTCTGATCTTGCCACGCTCCTTTATGATCTACGCCCTGTTCCCAGCTGTGTGGTACAGGCAAGATGGTGGATGCCTTTGATATTAGATTGAGTCTGCCATCATCATCTAACCCTGACATTTTTCTCTGTTCTTATTTATACATTTTTTTCTCTGCTCTTATTTATAGTGTAACCTTGTCTCTAACAACTCAAGCCTGCTGATGTCCCCCTAGATAATCTGGTTTTTGTTTTTGTTTTTTCTTTCCACTCATTTACATAGAAATCTGTCCTTTCTAGGTATGTCTCCGCTTTCCTTTCCTTCTCCTGCTTCAAACCCCATTCTAGCTCGCCTCCCTCTCTCTGCTTAACTCATATCCTTTAAGATCTGACTCACCTGTCCGTTTATTAAAAAACTGACCCGCTTCTAAGGACTTCGCTAAGTGCATCTCTTTAATGATCTCATAAAAGCCATGATTATTTTTATAGTTTGCACTTACTGTATTCCGCTGTAATTGTCTGTTTGTATATCCCCACTGAACTATAACTCAGCAAAAGGAGAAACTGAGTTTATTCATGCTTAAATGTCTAGAGCCTAGGTCCTGAAGAGATGGCTCAGTAGGTAAAGGAGCTTGATGATCTGAGTTCCATCCTTGGGGACCTACCTGGTGGAGGCGACTCCTAGAAACTGTCCTTTGACCACTACACACGTGCCATGGTGTGCATGTATAACTACATATACAAACACAAAATGAAGTGTAGTTTTTAAAATGCCGAAACAGTGACCTATTAGTATGAGTTTTATATTACTAACTTTTTTTATGACAGAGACAACATATAGAAGGAGAGGTTTATTTGGCTTATGGTTCCAGGGTGGTAAGAGATCATGAAAAGAAAATGATGGTAGTAAGTAGCAGGTATGGTGGCTGGAGCCAGAGAACAGAGAAGAGTACATCTTTAACCTCCAGCGTGAAGCAGAGAGAAAGAACTGGGAATAGCATGTGGCTGTGGAAGCTCAAAGCCACGCCCCCAGGAACATCTTCCTCCAGCAAGGTCATACTTCCTAAGCCTACCCAGACAGTGCCACTCACTGGGGTCAAATATTCAGACATCTGAGCCCATGGAGAGCATGAGTATTCAAGCCACCATAGGTAGCAAAGTCTATGGGTGAGACTATAGGATCATACTGGAAAATGGAAAGCAAGGTTCAGTGTGGATAGGAGAGAGTCAATTCATGTTGCTATACCAAAGTACTGTGGACTGGATACCTTAGAAACCACAGGAATCGAGTTTTCACACGTCTGGGGGCACGAAGTCCTAAAGGAGGATGTCAGCCTGTTTCAGCTCTGGTCAGGCTGGGACTTTGTTTCTGGTTACTGATTAATCTGTGGTACTATATCCACACACGGCAGGAGGGTTTCTTAAGTCCTTTTTACAGGGCCATTTATGAGGGCTACTCTCTCATGACCTGATTACCTCCCCCAAACTAGTTCCTAATACACAGAGGATTCGATTTCAACGTATAGATAATAATGGAGTCTGTTGCACGTGCCATCCTCACGCAGAGATTTCTTTACTGCTCTGTTAAAGAGTGATTGAGAACACCAGCAGGCTCGAACTGTCAGAGGATTAGCTGTAAAGTTTACGTGAACTTATCTAGAAAACCCATTGCTCGCCTCCGGGGAGAGCCCATTGCTCTCCCCAAACTCCAGGCAGTGCTTCAGAGCTGCCCATGCCTATGGCCGCCTGGGATGTGAGTTCGGCCTCTGCTGCGTTCCCATCCCTGGCTCGCTCGCAGTCTTGCAGCTGTTCCTTTATCTTCTTTTGGCGCTGCCCCAAGGTTGAGTTACAGCCCCTCCTTGATTTCCCACCCCAAATGCAGGAGAGGCAGCTGTGTGTGGTAGGCACTTCCTGGAAATTCAAAGATAGTGTTTGCCATTCAGCAGTGGCGGGGGGGCTCTGTGGCAAAAATGCAGGGCTCCTCGGCATCCAATTTAAAGCTGCAAACATGATTTCCTTGTTCTATTTCCACCAAGCTAAGTGAAAGCCTCCTGGCATTTTGCTCAGCCGCCTTCTCTCCCACACTTCCTGGCTTGTCTTCTTTCCAGATTGTCCAATCTTAGGTAAAAATGATTGTGTGATCTTTATATTGCTTCTTTCCTTGATATTGATCCTTTCAACCCACATGATTATTTCTTCCCAACTAAATCGTTTGTTTTATGAGAAAGTTGTAGATAAAAGAAAACCTTTAGTTTTGATGGCCAATCCCTGAGCCAGATGGACTGCCACTCCAGCGTTCAGATGTTCAGATAAAAACAATCGAAGGAGTATAGTAAGTTGGATACAATTATATCCAAGTGAAAGTCTCAATGTTCCCAAGTTATTACTCTTACATAGCATTCCTTTTAATTTACATATGTGTGTGTGTGTGTGTGTGTGTGTGGTCATTGTGAATGGAAAGTTTCTAAACAATAGCATATTTTAATGGTTTGGAAATTTCTAGGCTCCTTAATGGAGTTCCTCTTTTAAAAGCCTAAATTCATTCTCTCTGGCAAATATTTGTCAAGAGCTGACTTTGAGTGAGGTGCCTCGTTAATCCCTGGAGGCTAACTGGAGAAGAAACTCGCGCGGGCTCTGGCTCTTGGGGAGGCTACTCTAACGGGGAACGCGGTTGAGAAGAGCAAAATAGAGCATTACACACTGGAGGGAACTATGAAGAAGCTCAACACAATGGGTTGATAGGGAACAAATGAACAAATCGTGATAGAGGCTATGCTCTACAGGCATCTTGGGAGACCCTCTGAACCCTGAGCTGTTATGTAAAGTTATGCTTAAAGAGGGCCCAGGACTGAGAAGCAAAGTGCCCCAACATTTAAAGGTCAGACAGAAAATACAAGGCTTAAAAAGGCCTGCGGTGAAGCAGCCAGTGAGGCAGCATAAAACCAAGAAACTGTGATACCTCAAAAAAAAAAAAAAAAAAAAAAAAAAAAAAAAAAAAAAAAACCCAGGAAAATGTCAGTCAACAATTAAGGGAGATCCAAAGAATCCGAGTCCACTATAGATCACGTGTCCAGAGCGAGATTCTTTCCGGTCTCTAAGCTTCCTTAGCTGGAGGAACAGAGAGAAAATAGTTTCTGCACCAAGGCTTTCAGGGAAGATTTTTGCAAGCTAACTGGGTATCTGAGACAACATCAGACCAAGGCATTTAGCATGTGTTCTGGTTCTTCCAGGCTTGTGACTGAACACGAAGCCGGAGGCAGTGAGTGAGCGGCTCTGGGCTGCCTCCATGTTGGCATAAACTTTGTTGGCTGATTCTGAGTAGATGATTCCAGAAGAGCTTTGTGATGAGAACAAAGTGTAAAAGCATGATTATAAAATTAGTATGGGAGTTTCACAATTCCTGTGCCAAGCAAGATCAGCCCTGTAATTTCATACCTACTTTTAGGGGGATTTTTTGTTTTGTTTTGTTTTGTTTTGTTTTTTAGTGTGTTATTAGTATGGTGCACGCATATGTCTCTTGTTGGGGGGGGGCGGCAGTCTACCATGGTTCATATGTGAAGGTCAGAGGACAGCTTTGTGGAGTCAGATCTCTCCTTCCCCCTTTAAGAGGGTTCTGGGTGGTAGAACTCGGGTCACCAGGCTTATACAGCAAATATATCTGCTGAGCCTGATCATACCCAAGGAATGATGCCTTTGTCACACAGCACCTGGTGAGTAGGTCTAGTTTCCAGCTGAAAGCAGAAGGGCTAATGATAAGAAAGACAGCCTTTTATTTTTTTATCTTAGACAGCAGTGATATTCTAGAGCACATTTCCCTTGATAGTGAAGGCTCTACCAGCGAAAGACACTGCTGTCTTGATTCAGGAAGACAGCCATTTTGATGTGCACTGTTTTGTCGTAGTTGGTTTGCTGATACGCGGCTTTGATATAGTCATTTTGATGCCAAGAACATCTTTATGTGGGTGCCTTGATGTGGCTGTTTTGATATGGGAACATTTTGACTCTGCCTAAAAACAAACCAATAAACTTTTCATGTACAAAAAAATAAAATAAAATAAGTAACAAGTAACATACATGTCAGATCTCCCGACCCACTTCCTGAGCCCTCCGCCCTCCATCTCATCCTAGTAAGTAAGCCTAGAAGATAATTCCTTAATTATCTTCTCCATATAATGGAAGTCAGGCTGCAGAAGAAAATAGTGCCATCGAAGAAAATATCCTTGTCAAGGAGAGGAGATATTGCAATGGTGGGCCCAACTTATTAGCACAATTTGAAGGGACAAGAATGATTCTAGAAAAACTGACTAGACTTGAATTGTCCAGAATCAGCCTCTTGAAGAATATTAGAGAATCTTTCACTGAGATAAAATACATGTCTTTAGACCAGGGGTCCTGCTGTGGGTCATAACCTGTCTACCTCTCAAGATCTTAAAACGGCTGTGTGTGTCCAGGTATTTCTGTGACAGGGTGATTTAAAGGAGAATGTCCCCTTTGAGCTTAGATATTTGAATACTTAGTCCCTAGTTGGCGGTGTTATTTGGGAAGGTTTAGGAAGTGTAGCCTTACTGGAGACTTATTGTGTCACTGTGGGGGGCAGGTTTTGAGACTTCCAAGCCACAGTGCCATCCTCAGTGTGCTCTCTCTGCTTCCTGCTCATGGTTTAAGATGTGAGTGATGGTTTAATGTTGTTCCCAGGTTTTGACACCATATGATGCGTTATAAAAGAGAGAAGGGGTATTAGAGAGTGTGGCATGGCGGCGTGGGGGAAGGGGGGTGCCTAGGTGGGCCCATGTCCAGGCACCTCTTCCCCCTGAGGGACCACACACACACAGACATGGATAGAATAGAGTTTATTCAGGGAAGAGAATGGGAGTTAATGGTATAGTGGCGGCAGAGAGAGGCAGAGAGAGAGAGAGAGAGAGAGAGAGAGAGAGAGAAGAGAAGTAGAGAGGAATGGGAATGGAGGCCGGCCATGACCATGTGGAGAGAGGGGGGAGGGGAGGAGATCCCAAGAGGGGCAGAGAGGTGAGAGTGCAGAGAGTTAAGAGCGAAGAGAAAGAGAGGAGGAGGGGCAGGCAGCCCCTTTTATAGTGGGCCAGGTTTATGGGGCGGGGCATACCTGGCTATTGCCAGGTAACAGTGGGGTGGAGCTTGGACAGAGTACCAACAGTAAGCCCTCACCTTGCTGTTCAGGCCACCAAGCCTACCAGTTCCTCACCAGGATTGGCACCTAACCCCTCTGGAACCTTAAGTCCGGTTGCCTTGGTCATGGTGTTTTATCACAGCAATAGAACAGTAACAAAGACATAGGACCTGGACCTTTGAATGGCACTTGCCAGTAGGTGCAAATATTAATAGAGTCACAGTACTGCTTACTCAAACAAGAAGTAGTCACCCCAGGCCACAAAGTGACAGGTGTAGACATGGAGAAATTAACTGGATGACATTTGAATTGATCCAACATTGATATTTTGTCATCCAGATGTGACTAGAACAAGGATATTAAATTACTTGGTTTTTTTTTTTCTCCCACTGATATTATCAGGGGTCTAAATGTTCTGTCTTGTTGTTCCCCATGGTTGGAGAGAGAATATAAACTTACTTCCTTCATAGAAAGTCCTTCTCGGCTCTAATAGTTCTCTAAGCAACAATGAGTGTAAACTCCCTGGGAAGCCAGATAAATCATTCCTATGATTAATGCTGTAATTTCTTTATGTCTTTGTAGTCATATTATTTATACTCATAAAAGAAAATATTAAATGTTTTACAAATGTATCTGTCTATTTGTCACTATTATCTCGTTAAAGATTTGAAATATCATTTAATTTTTAATATATTTATACAGAGTATTGTATAACACAATATAAAAGTCTATACAATTCACATGATTTATCACCTGGAAACACCAGTTTTTCATACCCTCAAAATAATTTACTTCATTTTCCACTGCAAAGGCTTCCTATACTGTTTTAATCTCAATCCCTTCTGATTATAATTTGGCCAGCAAATAAAGACAAAGTGATTGTGCACCATCACTTTGCTAGACACTACAGGGAACAAAGAATATAAATAAGAAATGGCTCTTGCCCTTAAGAAATATGTCCAGGGAGACTGACTTGGCTACTGGGAAAATTCACAAATAAATAAATAAATAAATAAATAAATAAATTAGAGGGTTATTACTGCACAGTTTCCTTCAGTGTTTTAACATCATTGGCTAGGGCTATGGGTGCGGCTTAGTGATAAATCATGTGGGTAGCATGAACACGGTCCTGGATTCAAACCAAGCATTACGTAAAAACAAAAGCAAAACTACCTGGAGAGATGGCTCAGCAGGTCTAGGTGCTTGCCGGCAAACCTGACAACCTCTGTTCTAACTCTAATACCCGCATGGTAGGACAGAACTGATTTCTGCGAGTAATCCTTAGATCTGCCTATACCCCCCCACACACACACACCTGTTAAGTAAATAAATATAATTAATTTTTTTAAAAATACTAAATAAAACCCAAACTATAGAGCATGCTGATTGTGGTATTATGTCTATAATTCCGGTGAACAGGATGTTGAGGCAGGAGGATTATGAGATTCTAGGCCAGTCTGGACTACAGAAGGAGACTGTAAAACAAACTAACAAACAAGCCAGCCTGGACTGCACTAGGAGTCTCTATCTCAAACAAAACAGATTTACTTGAATGTGCCCAGTGGTAATCTGTTCTAACATGCGCAAAGCCCTCCACTCAATCCTCAACACCACCTCAGAAAGAAATAAGTATCATGTGGTAGATAACAGGTGCCATCAGTCTGCACGATCAAGAATTATTTACCACCACCACCCCCCAAAAAAATGGGCTGGAGAGATGGCTCAGCGGTTAAGAGCACTGACTGCTCTTCCAAAGGTCCTGAGTTCAAATTCCAGCAACCACACGGTGGCTCAGAACCATTTGTAATGAGATCTGATGCCCTCTTCTGGTGTGTCTGAAGACAGCAACAGTGTACTTACATATAACAATTAAAAAAAAAAAGTTATTTAACCCAATAATGACTGAGAAATTAAACCCTACCAGAAAAAGGAAAATGACATTTAGCCATGGGTAGCCTTCTCAGGATAAGCACTGTACTAAATGTTTCACCATATCTTATCTCATTTAATCCTCCCACCAGACCCACTGATAAAGGACGACCGCCTTTTAGGACGCTGAGCTCTTGCCCAAGGTCATTCAGCTCAGATTTGTCCTGGAGTCTAAATTCAATTCCAGCAGAAGCCACTCTGTCGCACCCCCTCAAGGAAGCAGTACTGTGGGCTACAGCTCAGGTACAAAGGTAACTCGTGTTTGGAAGAATAACTTTAGGTCATAGGACTTTACAAAGAGAAGGCGAAACAAACGGTCACTGTCCATCACTGAGCAACACAGTGGGCTTGTGTGTCGCAGTGGTTGTTAATAAATGTCACAATCACAATTGTGTGCTCTCAAAGTGACTGTGTCTAATCTTTTACGTCTTGAATCTAGAAAGGCACGTTTCCCTCAAAATAGAAAAATTAATAATCATGATATTTATTATACTTTTACTAGTGCTGGGATCTATACTAAATACATATACGTTATATTCATGTGAGATAGAGTGGGTTCTGGGCGTTAAACTCAAGTCATCACCTCCTGAGCCATCTCATTGGCCCAAATCATGGATAAAGGACCATGTTAGAGGGATTCATTATTTGTTTCCCCTCTCTTCTTCTCCCTTCTGTTTTTTTCCTTTCCTTGGATCTTCCACATGGTGGGATGTTCATGTTCTGTACATTCCTATAGAGAGGTCGTGTAAGAAGGAACTGAGGCCTAACAGCCATGGATGCCAGCTTGGAAGCAGAAGCTTCGACTACAATGAAGTCTGCAGACGCCTGGGATCAGCCTTTGGGATCACCCTTTAGTTTGTTTTCAAAGTTATCAGAGACCTAGAGCTAAAACCATTCAGTTAAGCTACTCCTGGACTCTGACCTCTAAATTCGGGAACCTGGTATTTGTTTTGACTATGAAGTTGTAGAGTGAGTTCTTCCTGAGAAATAAGTAACAGTGTCTTCCACAAACCGTTACTTACACTGCAGGCTTAGTTCTGATGAGTCTGGACATCTCTCCAATGACTCCACCCCCTGCACGCACACACACACACACACACACACACACACACACAGAGTTTCTTTTCTATCTTTCTCTATTGTCCCAAAGAGATTCCCTCTTAGGCCTGGCTTCAGGTCTACTGCCTGGCTTAGTCACTTGTGGGGTGAGGGGCTGCTCTCACTAGGGTGACTTTGTAGACACACCTTTTTGTCTCAATTGTCCTACTTAGCCCCTCTGCTCTATGTTGGGGTCTGAGAATCATCCCTCACACCCCTCAGTCTCAGTCAAATGGGGGTTGTTAATTGAACACACCCCAAGACTGATCAGTCAAGGCCAAGTTCCAGGCTCGGGAGCTAAATCATGATGTTGAATCCAGATACTGTAAGACTTTTAAGCCTGAGATCTACAAACATGTACCAAGTTATTCCACCAATCAGAACTGAGGAATAGGGGTCTCCTTAGGAGCATGTCTTTGTTGTACACTTATCCTGCTCCCATTGGTTGGGTATTCAGCTGAGGCAGGGGACTTGCCTTGTCTAACATTCAGGTCTTAACTCGCCAACCAAAATGTCGGTTCCTCACATACATGTCTCTTTCTGCCAAGTAGGACGTCAGTTCCCAGGGAGGTCTTGGGAACTTAAACTTTACTCATCCACTACTCAAAATGGAAGTTTTATTTCAAATGGTTTCTTATATTGGTGCAGGTGTCTCTTATGTTGGGGTCCATCCTCGGGGCAGCTTACAAAATCAAATACCAAAAAACAGGTACAGGATGTGCTTATAAACAGGTACAGGATGTGTTACTGAGTAGTTGCTTCGGGTCCAAGCTTACTATGGTTAACTATACAAAGCAGTTCTACTGACTTCTGTTGTGATTGGTTTTCAAGGGCACAGAACATAGCAGAAGATGTAATAAATTTGGGCATGAGAAAATTACCTAGTAACAACAGAAACAACATATGAGAAAGTTCCCTTATAATATTAGTAACAGCACAAAATGGCAGGCTAACCAGGTAACAGTTAATTAGGCTTTAAGATTTAGCCTAGGCCTTAACATTCCATCCAGGCCTTACTATTTTGCCTAGGCCTTAACACTCTGTTCCTTCTTTCTCCTTTACCCTGATTTCTCTTCTAGGACTTGATAACAAGGAAGAGATCCAGGTGAGTTAGTTAATAACTAGTTTCCTATATCCCGGGTACTAGGAAGGCTGAGGCAGGATCATTTGAATCCAGGAGCTCAAGGCCAATCTAGACAACACTGCAAGATTCAATTTAAAAAAAAAAAAAAAAAAAAAAAAAAAAGAACAAATGAATGAACAAAAGAAATAAAGGAAAAAAAAAGAAAAAAGAAAAAAGAAAGGAAGGAAGGAAGGAAGGAAGAAAGAAAGAAAGAAAGAAAGAGAGAAAGAAAAAGTTAATATTAAACATATAATATATTATTTGGGCTGACGGCTCAGCGGTTAAGAGCACTGACTGTTTAGAGGACCTGAGTTCAATTCCCAGCAATCACATGGTAGCTCACAACCATCTGTCATGGGATCTGCTGCCCTCTTCTGGTGTGTCTGAAGACAGCGACAGTGTACTCACATATATAAGTACTTTTAAAACAAAAGATATTATTTATCAAATATACCACTTCTAAGAAGCAGTTATTGAATTTCCCATCTTAAAAGCGAGAGGCTCTTTCTCTCTCTCTCTCTCTCTCTCTCTCTCTCTCTCTCTCTCTCTCTCTATCTGTCTATCTATCTATCTATCTCTATCTCTCTCTCTCTCTTTGGTTTTTTTCGTAGTTCTGGCTGTCCTGGAGCTCACTCTGTAGACCAGGCTGGCCTCGAACTCAGAAATCCACCTGTCTCTGCCTCCCAAGTGCTGGGATCAAAGGCATGTGTGTCACCACCGCCCGGGTAAGAGGTTCTCTTGCCTCAGCTCACACAGCTGCTAGACATTCCGAGCAGGACCACACCCCATGTTTAGATAACTCCTGAGTCTGTGCTGCTGCTTTTTGGCAAATCTACCCTTTCATGCTTGTTCTGACAACTAAAGTGATTCGGTCGTAGAACATATTGAAGAGATGTGTAGACTGTGTGCTCCCTGTAAACATAGCACTTATAATGAATTATCAATGGATATTCATTGTAAAAAAAATATTTATTTATGCTCTATTCAGTCAAATAACTGGTCTATATGTGTATACATCTCCTCCACCCCCTGATGCCTTTGTGGAATAGAAAAAGGTATTTTCTAGGCGAGCTCCTGGGTTTCAGCAGGAGGTTTGGCTCAAAGCGTTCGCCACAGCGGGGGATGTTCTCTGACTTTTCTCCAGCCCCTGCTGGGACTCTGTACCATGTTCCCTTCCATTCTCCGAAGCAGCTATGCTGCCTTCTCCCCTCTGCTAATCTTCAAACATCCATGTCTCCCACCCACACCGTCACTTCCTCTTCACTTTCAGCAAATGACTCAACACCCACTGGCAGGGAAAGCACTAGCCGCCCTACTGTTACCTCAGCTCCCCAGACTTCCCACCCTCCCGTGGGAGCACTCCTCTCTGCTATAGCTACCCCTGGGCCTTTCCTTTGCACCCCCAACCCTCCCAGCCAATTCTTTACTTTTATTTAATTTGATTAATTTATGTTTTTTTTTTTTTTTTTTTTTTTGTCCAGAAGAGACAGTGTTCCTCTGTGTAGAACAATCTGGGCTGGAACACACTCTGTAGACCAGGCTGGTCTGGAACTCAAAGAGATCCACCTTTCCTCTGCTCTCCAAGTGCTAAGATTAAAGTTGTGTGTGCAGGGCTGGAGAGATGGCTCAGTGATTGAGAGCGCTGACTGCTCCTCCAGAGGTCCTGAGTTCAACTCCCAGCAACCACATGGTGGCTAGTAGTCATCTGTAACAGGATCTGATGCAGACAGCTACAGTGTACTCAAATAAATAAATAAAAACAAATAAATCTTTAAAAACAACAACAACAAAAGGTGTGTGCCATCACCACCCAGCTAGAATTCTCAATCTTCATTTGTAACTCTCTCTTCCCTCTCCTACTAAGACCTTTCATCAGTATTTAAAATATCCAAGTCTCTGCTTATGGAACAAAAGGTAAACGAACAAGCAAGCAAACAAACAAACAAACAAAAACCCCAAAACTCTCCCAGATCCCCACCTCCCCCCTTTTCGAATTGTTTGTGTCAGTCACAGAATCGCCTACACCTGGCACCGGACTTCCCTGCCTGCCCCGTGTTCCTCCCTACCACATCTCAGATCATGCCACCAATACCTCTGTCAATCATCTATCACCAAGGGCAACAGTAGCATCCTTAACACAAACTCTAGGGATCATGCAGAGCCCTCACTCCGTTGATTTGCCTGTTGGGGTTTGGCACTATTTTTTCAGTCTCTTGAAACCCTCCCTTTGTTCGGCTGAGTTTTCTCTCTCTCCTTCTGTGTTTTCCTCTTCTGGTTTAGAGAACGGCTCATGCATCCCAAATTGGCCTTGAACTCAATTCACAGCTGAAGATGACCTTGAATCTCAGCCCCTCTTGCAGATACCGTCTCCCGAATGAGGGTGTTTGTGACCACACCCAGATTATGCGGTGCTGGGGATCTGACCCAGAGCTTTGAGCATGCTAAGCAAGCGCTCTACCCACTGAACTGCTTTCCCCTCCCAGCTGTCTGCCTTTTGATGTCTCCATCAACTGGCCATCCCTTTCCTTGAGGCCCTGGACCAGGCCCTGGCCTCCTTTCTCAGTGTCCACACTTTCCAGTGGGCCTACACCCTCACTTGGCTTTAGTTACCATCTCTTTGCCTGATAATTCCAAACCCATAATTCCCAACCGGATATACCAACCTGTCCTTTGGCTGTTTCTATTTAGATGTCAGGTCAGCCAAATCATTCCAAAAATCTCCTGTTTTTCCCTCTCAGGCCGCTCTTTCTCCTGCCATCTTTTAAAGGTTTTTCTTAGGTTAACGTATGAAGTAATGCGTTTTGTCATAATGTCTTCACACATTTGTGTCATACTATTTATTCTCATTTCTTCCTCTCCCCCACTGCCTTTCTCTATGCCTGTTGCTCCCTTCCGTCTCACTCCCCGTCTTTCTTCTCCCACTTACATCCCACCTTGGCTTCCTTTTGTGTTTATCTGTGTGTATATGCGTGCATAGACATGGGTGTTTGTAGGTGTGAATATGGATGTGTTTCTGCTACACAGCTGGTGTGTGGAGATCAGAAGACCACCTTGGGTGTCAGTCCGTGCCTCCTACCTTGTTTAGACAGGTTCTTTTGTTTTGGCGTTTCTTGCTGCATATGCCAAGCATATGCCCCTGAGCTTCTGGGGATTCTCCCGTGTCTGTCTCCCATCCCCCAACAGGAGCCCTGGACTATAGATGTGTGGAGTACTGGGTCTGGCTTTCCTCAAGGCCCTGCTGGTTCTGGGTATTTGAACTTAGGTTCTCACGCTTAAGTATCAAGTGCTTGTACATTGCTTCATCTCTTTAGCCTTCCAACCTCAACTTTATTGCCACATGCATTCAATTACCTCATTTTCTACCTCCATTAAGATCTCTCTCCCCTTCAATAGTCCATATATACATATACATACATATATACATACACATACATATACATGTACACACATATAATTTTAAATCTAGGATCTGAAAGAAAATGCAGTATGCTTGAGTCCGTCTTATTTTGCTTACCATGATTTCCATTTGTACCTATTTTCTAGCAAAAATGATTTCATTTCTCTTCACAGTTGCATAAAATTCCATTGTGCTACATTTTCTCCCTCTAGTCATTTATCGATTGACACTTTGGCCAGCTCTACGTCCTGGCTGTTGTGAACGGGGCAGCGAGAGCCGTAGATGTATAAGCAGCTCTGTAGAAGGTTGACTTCATATCCTTTGCGTCCATGCTCACAAGTGGTTCAGCTTCTCTTACATTTGTATGTAACTAGTTGTCCAAGTCAGAAGTGGGAATGTTATTCTTAATTCTTAAATTCTTCTCTCTCATGTCAAAAAGAGTCTATTTTTTCATAAGCAGGATTATCCCAAGACTCTCCTGCCTGGTCTTGTTTCTAACTGTGTTTTTTTCTAACCTAGTCTCCATTCTGGAGTCAGAGTGATTTCTTTTTTAAAGATTTATTTATTATTATATGTAAGTACACTGTAGCTGTCTTCAGACACACCAGAAGAGGGCGTCAGATCTCATTACAGATGGTTGCCAGCCACCATGTGGTTGCTGGGATTTGGACTCAGGACCTCTGGCAGAGCGGTCTGTGCTCTTAACCTTGATCCATCTCTCCAACCCCCAGAGTGATCTTTTAAAAATACAAATCCCTTAGGATAAAGCCATAACTCCTTGGCACAGTGTGAGCCATCTTTACCAGGCTTTTCTTTGCAAATCCAGCCCAAAATCTCCTGGTCAACCTCAGCGAGCTGATTCTGGATTCTTCGATCAAGAGCTTTCCTTAGTCCCAACAAAATGAAGCGTAGATGACAGCTCTGGGAGGCCTCCCCCCCCCCCTCCAACTATCCGTACAGGCTGGATTCCATAATCTGAACATTGAAAATCCAAAATATTCCAAAATCCAAAACCTTTTTTTTGAGTATCAGCAAGATGCCATCATGGAAAAATCTAAACCATAGAAATTTGTTTTACTTGCACAAAATTATTTTAAAAGCCAATAAATGCCGGGTGGTGGTGGCGCACACCTGTAATCCCAGCACTTGGGAGGCAGAGGCAGGCGGATTTCTGAGTTCAAGGCCAGCCTGGTCTACAGAGTGAGTTCCAGGACAGCCAGGGCTACACAGAGAAACCCTGTCTTGAACCGCCCCCCCCCAAAAAAAGCCAATAAGTACTAAATGACTGTCAGGCTATGAATATATGATAAAGGAATTCTATGTTTAACCCTATGTCCATCTCCTACCTATCTAATTTTATCTATGCAAATATTCCCAAGCCAAATAGAAAAATATGAACTACAAAAGACTTCTGTTACCAAGAATTTGGGGAAAAGGTTACTTAATCCATGTCTGCAACATGTTTTTACCTACTGTGGAAATGAAGTACTTTCCTGATGAATGGGAGTCTCATACAAAGTCGGGAATTTGGCTAAAGCTGTCTGCTAGGTGGTGGACGGCTTAGTTCAACACACCGCTTGAGTGTTCTCTGCCTTCCCACACTCCTACCGTCACATTACATCTGTCTTCTCTCTTTAGAGCCCAAAGCAGGCGAAGCTGTATAACTGGTTGACAATTCTGTCTCTGGTACAGAATCACCTGGGTTTAAAATCCAGGCTTTGCAACATCCCAGGTCTGTGACCTTAGAACACGTGCTGACTTGTGCCTCAGTTTCCTTATCTGTCAAACAGGTTGTAACAATGCTTTCCTCCCAGCATGTCATGAGGCTCAGGTGAGAAAAGCTGTGTTAAACACATAAGCTAGACCATAGCAACTCCTCGGAGAGTCCTGGCTGTAACAGCTTTTAAAGGCATGTATCTCCCAGCAGCCACTCACTCAATAGTGGTGAACCGAACTCACAAATGAATAGTTGCTTCCAAAGGTGACCGCAGAATCATTAACATTTACCCATACGCAAAAGTACATAAATTCCCGTTTTAGTTAAGCCCCTTGAAGAAACAGTCCATGCTGGGAGCCAGTGTGAGAAGTGTATCTCAGGTGTAAATGTAAGCCTGGGTTCAACCCCCCAGAACCACCAGAGGAAGGAAGAAGTAAAGAAGAAGGAAAATGAGAAAAGACAGCTAGGAAGAAAAGAAAGGAAGGAAGAGAAAGAGGGAGGGAAGGAGAGAGAGGGAGGGAAGGAGAGAGAGAGAAGGAGGGAGGGAGGGAGATGAAAGGAGTGAGGGAGGGAAGGAGGGAGGGAGGGAGGGAGGGAGAAGGAGTGAGAAGGGGCAATTGCAAAGTTAGTCACTGGTCCCTAGGAACTTTTGGAAATAAGGTCATTTGATTTCTACCCAAGGACTTAGGGAATCATCCTCCCTTGATGAAGGAGGTCTGAAGCAAACAGGACACCTCAAGGTTCCTGAAGGCATCATGACTGAGTCTGAGGTAATGTCTTCTTGACATAAAGATGACTATTAAAATCATGTAAACATTAAAGTAATCATGCCAACTTGTTTTTCAGTATTTAAAAGACCATTGGGCTTCCACCCTCCAATCTCAGTGTCACCAGTACCTGTCATCCCCCCCCCCCACACACACACACAACTTGCCCAGCCAAGGGCGGGGTTCTGAAGGAGCTTTCTATTTCCAGAGTCATGGAAACCAGACCTTGGTTCGAGCTTCGACAGATTGTGTAATTTAAAAGTTAAAATTTTCATAATGAAAACATGTCTCCAGGTGCTTCTCTGTGTGGTGGTGTGCGTGGGGGGGGGGGTGTAGGACAAAGTTGCTTAACAAGTGTGGATATGTTTCCAAGGACACCGTCTAGGGGAACCTGGGATGACTTGAGACAAATTTTATCGTAGGAGGGAAAGCAGGACAAGGTATTTATATCCCCAACTTGGCAAATATATAAAATACACGTAAATAAAAGGGCATCCCACTCGTGTTGCTGAATAGTCTCCTCTGGCTCCTGCCTGTCGCAGGGAAAGACAGTCACAGATACAGTGTTTCTATCCTCATAAAGAAACGCTGGCACCCTGGGAAATCACCCGGCACACTGAACTATAAATACATTATTAATCAGAGCAATTTGTTCCTCATTGTTCCCCCTTTCCCAATATCCCAAAACAACCTCAGGAGAGAGGAGTTAAAAAAAACAAAACCTGCACCACCACTAGCCATTTAATGAGGATGCAAGCAAAGACCCATATATTTCAAAACAACAACAATAATAAATATTCCAAATCTTGTGCCTTAAGTTATTTCCGTAGGTCAGCTAAATCCGACTAGATCCCACAGGCAGATGATCTCTGTGTGGGTGACACTGAGCAAGGCTAAGGAAGATAAGGTCAGGGGCTTAATCCATAAATAACTAGACACCTTTGCTCTTTGTAATAACACGATCTTTACTCACGGGACGGCTGCCTTGCAAAGAGTTGTGGTCTAAAGAGTGTGGGGCGGGGAGAAATCGAAAAAATGAGAACTGAGTACCCGCCTGACTATTGTCGTTAATAGGAAACAAAGTATAGTCAAATGTCACAGCCTCCTGGAAATGAGAAAGGTACAATGCTTCAATTTGTCCTCTCCATGGATGTGAACATCATCGTCGTCGTTGTCAGTTTTGCTGTTTAGATCAAACAAATGCCTGATTTTGAAAGGACAAACACTCTAAATACTCCCCCCAGTAAATGTCCTCCAACAGAAGCTCCACCTGCTGAAGACAGTATTTGCAGCTTAAGGTTGGATGAAGAGGGGTGGAGGCACCTTGTTCCCTCTGTAGAAGTGCCTCTATGGCCAAGTTAGCTGCTGTTTTACAAGTCAAAAGCTGGCCTTTCAACTGCCAGCCAGGAGCTCCCACGTGAGACTGGGAAATTGAGCTGCTCTCTCTGCCTGCAGTGACCCACTGAGCAATAAAGGTTTGCCCAGTTGCTTTGTTTCTCTCTCTTGTTGTTTTTTAAGAAAAACAACCAGAACTCAGCTGACAGTCCTGATGACGGTGATGGGGAGGGCAAGGGTGAGTTAATACCCACCTCCGGCTCCCCGGGGAACCACGCCACCGACAGGCTTGGTCCTGTCAGCAGGTGTGAGTCAGACGCACAGGCAGCCGGGTAAGAAGGTGCCATTTTGTCGTCAATGTTTCCACCACCGCACAGAAATAAATAGCTGGAGAAAACGATCCAGGATAAAAGAGCGACCCAGTCAGGAGGCACACTGAATAGCGAGGCCCTATTGAATGTGGCTTCATTATGCAATCTCTCTTTTCACCAAGGGATTCCAACCCCTGGTGGAACCAATTGTGACGAGCAAGTGCTGACAGCCCTGGGAACCAGCCTTGCTGGCCTTTGATTGCTGATCGCTCAGAAGCCCAGTCCCATCTCAGACTTGCTTGCTGAATGTAAGAACGAATGTGATTGGCTTCGTTGAGTCTCAGTTTTCAAATCTGGAAACTGGGGTCTTTAGAGGAAGGCTCTTAGATTGGCTTCAGTTAGAACATTGTAATCCATCTGAAGTCTTGCTAGCAATGTCTTTGGAGATGATTAGCTTTCTGTTACTGGTTTTGTTTTTTGAGATAGAGTCTCACTGTATAGTTCAGACTGGCCTCCGGGCATACAGTGGTTCTCTTATTTCTGCCTCCCATAAGCCAGCATTACAGATATACACCAAGCTTGCCTTCCCATTTATTTTCCAGTGAAACTTAGCTTTCCCCAGTCTTTTCCCATCACTGCCAGAGGTATGGTGATTGACTTGATGTTCAGCTAGTCAAACTACATGATGTCATGATGTCAAAACTACCTTAATTTACTAGTCAAATTACTGTCCTGTAACCAGTATATTAATGTTCCACAAGAGATCGAAAGTTAACCTCATAGCTTCATTCTCTCTCTCTCTCTCTCTCTCTCTCTCTCTCTCTCTCTCTCTGTGTGTGTGTGTGTGTGTGTGTGTCTGTGTTAATTGCTTTGGCCTTAACTGGTAATAAGCTAAACAATTCATCTGGAATATATTTTCAAAGGAGGATCCACAGCTATGGTTCATCATAGAGTGGAGAGTCATCCCTAAGTCATTTGTCTCATTAGGAAGTTGAGAATTTTAAGCGCACGGACTCTCGCCATCTCTGCTGACATTCAGTGGCTCACTATTTAATGAGTACAGTAAATGTACATTGTTGGACCTCACTCCAGGCCTATTAAGCAGAGTCTCCCATGTCACTGGCGCAGCTGCCCCTTATGGCAATCATGAGCACACTGAATGAGAACCACAGATACAGCGACTCCTGTTAGGTAGATTCAAAGTGACCTGGCAGAGCCGTCCCTGTCTCAGTTGATGCTTTTCCCTTCTTTCCAGTTGCATGCTCCAGGTCCTGGCCTTGGCCTGAACTTGGCTCTTATTCTCACACTCCACATCCAATCTATCCACGATCTGGTCAGCTCCACTTTCAAAATCTGTCCAGGGTGTGTGTGTGTGTGTGTGTGTGTGTGTGTGTGTGTGAGGGTGAGGTATGTTTGCACTAAGGATTCATCTCTGATGCTGACTTTTTTTTCCCACAGGGTATTTTCTTCCCAGCAGCCAGGGTGGTTCTGTTAAAACGTGAATCTTTGGAGCGTTCCGGGTTCCCTTCCTGAGCTTCAAAACCTCCAGCTGCTCCCTCCTCCTCAGGCTGCTGCCCTGGACTGCTGATCTAGAGTGTCACCTCTTCCTCTCTCCATTTGTCCCTCACTACGGCATTCACAGAGGCCCTGGCAGAAATATTCCCATCTCAGGTCCTTGGCAGAGCCTTCTTTCTTTCTTTCCTTTCTTCTTTCTTTCTTTTTAAGCTGTTCTCCATTGGGAACCGCAAGCTAACCCCGCCGCTCCCCCACGGCTCTGTTCGATTACCTCATAGCTCTCCCAGGTGGCCTTACTTTAATCTACGCCCAACCCCAGGCCCTTATCACTATGTAATATACTTTATAATCTACTTATTGGACATTGTTTGTTATTCATTTTCCCTGGCCACAGGCACCATATGATCTGTATTTGTCTTATTCAGTTCTATATACCAGGCATCTAGAACACTCCCAGGCATCTAGTTCATGCCCAATAAAGATTTGTAGCATTTGCTGAATGAACGAAGTTTCTTGACTCTAGAGAGGAGTGATCCTCTTCAAACGAATGCATGCTGTCTTGTCAAACTTTGGTCCTTAATTGGGTTTGCCACCGTGAGGACGATCCTAGATTATGTGACAATTTAAGACTTGCATGATGCTATATTCTAGAATACCACATTCCTGATTTATTTTTATTGTTATTTTAGTTCATGTGTATGAGTATTTGTCTGTGTACCACCTGCATTCCTGGTACGTTTGGAGGTCGGAAGAGGGAGTCTGACCTGCGGGAACTCAGTTACAGATGGCTGTGAGCTAGCCTGCCGTGGGGGTGCTGGGAATTGAACACAGTTCTTCTGGGAGAGCAGCCAGGGTTCCGAACTGCTGAGCCATTGCTACAGCTCCAACCACTTATGTTTTTAAAATCAATAACCAAGAGCTGTTTAACTACTTCTACACTGTCAACCAATAGCTAAACGTTGCTAGAAATTTTACCTCAGCAACATGCCTGCATGCGATTGGTCGGGGAAATGGGTGAGACAGAAGGCAACTGGTCCCATGACCTCCGAAATACTCCGGGTCAATAGGAGTCAAAAGCCCGACTATTAGAGGGCCTTTCTCTGAAACGGTTTGTAATTGCCACCCAGCTCTGCTCAGAACACACGCTAAAGGAGGAAAAGGAGAGCCGTCGCCCCACGAGTCTATTTTTACTTTACTGGGCTTTATCAAAATCTCCCCCTGAAGTGGCTGGCCCAGCGGGGCCAAAAGATCAAGAACGTCTCAATAGCACACAGCAGCCACTCTTCCCGGTAAAAACACGGGTCCCTGGAAGCCCTCCACTTCCCGCCTCCCAGGACAATGCGTTTAATTAGCTGCACCAGATTTCGACGAGAACAAAAGCTCCCCACCCCTCACAGGAAAAGCTTCCACAGGAGATATCTCACTGGGGAAGCGCCAGGCACACAACAGGGAGAAGAGAACATACAGGCTGTTCTGAGCTCTGCAAAGAGACACAAACTGGATTCTCTAGGGAGTCTCAGAGGTTAGGCCAGCTCATTTTCCGTCCCTGTGACCACATCTTCCCGATCCCAACACCATCCTCCCCCCCACCCCCACCCCCGCTCCACACCCACCCCCACCCCCACCCCGGGCCAACGTCTGAGGGCTTCACCCTCCTCCTCCCTCTCTCTGGAACGATTGGGGTAGGGAACCTGGGGGTGGGAAAAGAAACTTGAATAATCTTTAGAATCGAGCATCTGGGAAGCAGGGGAAGAAACTGGGAATTTATTTCAGGTGACAGACATAGAGCAGGCCCCTGTTTTTTTTTGTTTTTTTTTTTTTTCCTTCCCCGAGACTAATAATATTTCTGGAATGGAGAGGCTTGAATCATACGTCTCTTCATATTGCTGTGTGGGAAGTTTCAGTTATGAGCCCAACAATCAGAGAGACGGTGGTTCTTTTAAGACTCGGTGGAGCATTGTGCAAAAAGGAATCTGGAAGTATGTTGGGGTGGGAAGGGGTGGGTGTACACCCAAAAGGGAGCTACAGGGTTGGGGGTAGAGATGGCTTCTCCGGAGCCTGTTTTGGGGAATAAAGAGGATGGGCTAAGAAACCTTCTTTCCACCCTTTTGTTTCTCCATTGAATGCCTTTTGAAAAACAGGGGGAAAATATCTTGTGTAAGCGCCTCTTCCTGAGTCAGCTCACGGTCAGGAAAGGAAAGCCCATGCACTCCAGTGGTTTATTTTTGTGACCAGCGGCTCCGGGCCCTGCACAGGACACAGACTCTTCCTTGCTCTGAAGGAAAGAGAACTGGGCGTGAGCCTGCCGTCCCAGGGGCCAGAGTGGAGGAACCGGTGATATCCGAAGGCTTAGTCTCCATTTTAGGAAATGAGAACAGAGCGTGGGCTACCGTGGGGTAGACGTGGGGTGGCGTCCATTGACAAGGTGGTGGCGGGCGCTTCCTTCTATCAGTCTTTAGGCAAACAAGCATGGAATTAGACTTTAATTAAATAAGGCTTTAGCAGCTGTGCTGCCCAGCTCGCCTGCTGGTCATTAGAGTTTACCGTTGTCACCTGCTTCTAGGCAACCTGTAGCTCAGGACCGGAGGCCCGATCAGGGCTTTCACATTTGGACATGTGGGCCGAGGGAAAGACCCGAGCATCAGCTACCCAAGAGATAAGGCCTCGCTGTACATTTTGCATATGTTCTGGGCAGGGACCCAAAAGCTTCCGAGTTTCCCTCTCTGTCTTGCCTTCATAAAACAAGCATGAATGATGTCCAACCTAGAAGAAAACAGGTTTGGGACTTGGCGTCCCCCTGCCTCCGTCTGTCCCTGTACTTCCTTAGAGATCACCTGCTTCGAAGAACACTGGCACTTGAGGACAGGCAGGCCAGCAAGTGTGACAGTCACATGCTAGGTTCTTCTTGCTTCCTTCCCAGTAAAGATGACCTTAAAACAGAGCTCTGTTTTGAAAGAGTTTCAGGGAAAACTGGTGAATATGGACGGAGGAAGGAAACCAGAAAGGTCCAGTTAAAGGGAAAGGCAGATTCCCGCGGACTTATTTGTTTGCTAATGTTCCGAGGTAGCATTGACCCGGCATCAGGAGGCCCTCCTAATATGGGGACCTGATTACCACCACTACTCCTGACCCTTTCGTGACTCCCTAGTGCCCTAAGGGTTGTTCCTGGACATCCCCACTAGAACAGGCTTCTTAAATGCTGGACTCTGCCTCTGGGGCTCCCTCTCACTCAACCAGAGTCATGGCTTTTTCTTTCAGTTCCTTAAATAGGCCTTGCTTCCTCTCTTCCCTGACCTCCAACCATGCCAGGTCTCTCTGCTTCTAACTCCTGTGTTGAATGATCCCCCTGGAGGATTCTACGTGCAGGAAGCCTTTCCTCTTTCTTCACCTGTACCCTGGGTTAGGCTTCTGTCCTATGGGCATCCACTTGGCAGCTGCTTTGTAAATTGCTCCTTCATTTCCCATACTGGACTGTCAGCGGCTGTGGGTGGTCTGCAGGCGCAGGTCTTGCCTGCTGTTGCACTCCCAGTGCTCGGCACCCAGTCGAGCTGCGCAGGCTTGTATTGACTCCACGGACACTGTGCCAATATGAAAATGGATGGCTGATAATATTTAAAGCACCCGCTGAGGCACCAGGAAAGGGCTCCGAGTTAGACACTGGGCTGCCCAGACGGCTCTCGGTCTCACTTTATTCCAAGGTGCCTTGTTCATCCTACCCTCCCCATAATAATTTACAAACAGCTTAGTCTGCAATGATCCCATTCAGCTTGGGCCTGGGGCTCCTTGATGAGCGCAATCATCTGTCTATGTCTAACTTACTACTCTATTCGATATTCAAAAATTGCTACTGGTTATAGTTTTTAAAAAGATGTCTTTATAGTTTTGCCTTATCTTTGACCTTTTGGGGAGTAGGAAGAATGTCTTGGATTCTTTCAATATCTAAAGTTTGGGGGTACCCAATCTGTACATCTTTAAGGACTTACATTTTTCTCCGGGAATCAGATTTCTTATAGTGCCACTGTAAAATGCATGCAGGATATATTCAGTGATGTGGCAACGAGACAAGTTTCTGAAAGGAAACGGGTTCCAGGATGGGCTGGCAAACTCCTGCCCAGAACAACGTGGGCGCCACAGCATTGTCAGCTGGCAAGAGGGAAGCGCTGGGAAAAGGCTGTTCCAGGCTGCCCTCTAGTGACCCGAGGCTCCGCCAGGCCAGACGTCCTTGAACTTCAGCAGGAAGCGGAATCCTCGGGGGAGTTTGCCTAAACTATAAATGCCATCCAATAGGATGCCATACCAGTTGGCAGATCAACTCTTTTCTTCATCAGCACTTGCAGGGATCTGTGGCTGCCGCCCTGGACCACACTGCAAAGGGCTTACCTACTCGATCTGAGATCGGTCAAGCTCATTCAAGTTCATCCTGACATCCCTGGGCCTGAGTCATTCACTCCTCACTGACTGTGTGTGAAGGTTGTGTGTGTGTGTGTGTGTGTGTGTGTGTGTGTGTGTGTGTGTGTAGAGGGAGGAGAGGGAGAGGGAGAGAAGAGAGAGTGGGCATCCCTGGCATGGACACAAGACAATTCTTCACCAGACTTGTAAAGGGGTGGGGGTGGGGGTGGGGGGCTAGACCATTCAGCAAACATTTTGGGAAGGATTGTATCACCCTCTCTTGATGTTCATACCCAGTCTTGTGAGTCAGTAATGACAGGCATCCCCAGACCCTCTCCTTGGTTTATGCCTCATGATACATACCCTTATGGCCAACGCTGTGTCAGGCTGTACAGATATATCCTGTCCGGAAGTTCCTAGGGGCACTGGGAGTAGGGTGTTCTTCGTACCATCCAAGCAGAAGTGGGGTATACTGGACAATCGGCTCACGCATAGGCAACAGCGAGGATTCATTTTCATGCATCTGTGCTTGGGTTCTGTTAAGTAAACTCACTGGCAAGGCAAACAAAGCCAAAGCCACATCCATCTCTCTGTCATGAAAAGGGCCCATTCACACTCAGAAACCCAACAGAGAATGCTCATAGCAACAAAGCAATTGTCTCCCCGGATCTCAATTCATTTCTTCCTCTGGACAGTTTTAACTGAAGGCTGTCGCCCTACTTAGGGCCTGTCAGCACATTAAAATGTTTGTGGAGTCCTGTAACTTGATCAAGTTCTCTGATGTGCAGTCCGGCACTTGCCTAAATCATTGATGCACTTTCTCATGCGCTGGTGACACCTCGAGTCCGGTGCGGTGGTGAGGCATATTTAGTGGATTTGGATATAACACTGGATCTGCATGTTGCCCTGGGCCCTGGAAATAAGGAGGGCTATGTAAGACTTAGTGCCCATCTCTTAGGGGTCAGAGACTAGAGGGCACTTTATCTTTGATGCAATATAATGCGTGCCCTACAGGAAATATGAGCTCAGGGCTAGGATAGCACAAGACAATTATCCTCTGTTCTCGGGAACAAGTTGAACAGAGCAAAGCTACCACAGATGCCTCCGATATTCTAATAATTGATGACCATTAGTATTTTCGTAGGGATTGACTAACGTCACCATCATTTGCTTTCATGTTTGCTAGGTCGGGTCTCTCTTCTTACATAGTCTCCCTCCCTCTCAGTACCTGGAAAACAAGCCAGGGCTGGGAAGGCGCCATCTGAATTCAGCCCGCTAATCGGCTTTTCCGGAAAACTTTAAGCATAGACTCACAGAGCCCTTAATGAGAAAGCTCGTTAAAAAGCCGTCTAAACGGCGGGTGAAACAAATTACACACGCAGCACAGCCCACTCCTTTCCTCTTGGTCTCCTTCGCTCCCTCGCAGGCTGTGGCGTTAAAAGGACAAGGAGAAGTAAGCCATCAGGTGGGGAAAAAAGACCCTGCCACTCCAAACAAGCCATCTCTACCTAATGCTTTGATGACATTTTTTTTTCCCTTGCACGGGCCACTGCAGCATTAAAATGTTACCCAGACAGCAGGAAGCCCATACACATGTAATGATGGCCTTGGTAAAGCCTTTGATTGTGTGTATTTGGGTGGAACTTGAGCTTGTAATTGGCGAGTGCACACATTGTCTGTGTCAGAGTGTCTCTCTAGAAAGCTTGTTTATCCCAGGGAAATTGAAGTTTCCTTTCTTGAGAGGGGGGGACATGGCAGGGGAGGGGCATTTCCAGGAATGTTACTTCGAGATGGTAGTAGACAGTATATCTCCATGGCTAATCCTGTGAAATGTCTTATTAGATCATTCCCTAGCACATTCATCTGTGAGGAAACCGAAGGCTAACTGGGAGTTCCTGCCCCCCCCCCCCCGCTCTAAAGGAAGTGATGGTGTTGCCGTCCACTGGGGGGGAAGAGATGGTGGGAGGTGGGTCTTTCTTTTCTTTCTTTTTTTTTTTCCTTTCCTTTTCCTTTCTTATTCTGGGGAGTGTGAAAGGAAGATTACACAAATACTAACCCTTCCACACCTGGTAAATGAGCAGTGTTTGTGGAAAAGGAAATCCTCCCCTACATCTTGCCCCTTGATTTACAAGTGTTTTAGGTAACCAGAATAAAATTCTGGTACCCTTGCTGTGTCAGAAAGGACCAAATTAGCTGCGCCCTCCAACTGCTTGACTCTGGAGAATTTGCCAGACACCTCTAAGCTTAGTGTCTGCCACGTCTCAGGCACAGAGCCAGGCACTCAGAAGGCAGAACCGGAGAAGTCAGCACGTCTATCCTGAAGTTCTTCACGCTTCATTCAGGGTGAAGAGACCTTAGAATGTCATCAAACCAGATGGGAAGTGCTTTATGGACTCTCGGGAAAAGAAAAAAGAAAAAAAAAAAAAAAAAGAATATGCTTCCTAAAATCCTGCTGAATGCTCTAGCTGAATGCCTAGCGGTCACGTGAGAGCCAGGGATGGAGTGAGTCTTTAAGGTTGAAGAGTGAGCTGGGCGGTGGTGGCGGCGGCGGCGCATGCCTTCAAAGCACTTGGGAGGCAGAGGCAGGAGGATTTCTGAGTTCGAGGCTAGCCTGGTCTACAGAGTGAGTTCCAGGACAGCCAGGGCTTCACAGAAAAACCCTGTCTCGAAAAACAAAAAAACAAAAACAAAAGGTTGAAGAGTGAGCCACCCTCTCATCTCTATTTAGGAACTCCCACAGGTGGTGGTGAGACCAAGCCAGGAAGCAGGGCTGCAAATCAGCATGTGCAATAGGATTTTGAGGCCAAAGAATTTCCTTAAGGAAAGGGAGAGACAGACAGGTGTGCAGATGTGTTTGAAAGCACTGCGGTGGCAGAGGAGACTCAGAAAAAACACAAGGAGAACAGGAGGAGGACAAGCAGAGGACTGGCTTCAGACGCTGCAACAAGCCAGCCGTGTTAGAGACCCAGTGTCTGTGAGACCCAGCAAACAGGTCGCTGGGGCCAGCGTGAAGTCTCAGTGGCCCTGGGGTTGGTGCACAATGGGATGAGCGAATGGAAGGGAGGCTAATAAACTTATCCGAATCGGCTGTGATTCGCAGGGTGGAGGAATAAGGAGTGGGGGTAAGAATTACCTCCCACCTCGTGTATGACTTAATTGCATACATAGTCGTGTGCCACAGGGAAGGAGGCCGTGGCGAGGCAGGAGTTAATTTACAAGGGCAAGGTGGGATTAATGGGGTTAATTCCTACCCCTACCGCCCCCCCGGCCCCCCCCCCCGATTTTGAGGATTAACTGAGATTCCTGTGGTGAGGCCTTTCTTAAAGATAATCATACCTGTGAAGTATGATTGTCCTGCTGTTGACAGAACAGCCCCTGTGCACCCTCGAGGGGCACGTGAGCTCGCTTATCGCCCGGCAGCGAGATAGGCGAGTCGAGTCTGGATGGCCTTTTTGTGTGTGCTATTTTCCATTTCCTCCTGCCACCACTTCAGGCACTGGAGCCCGTGAACCGCCTTAGCCCTCCTTGACATTTCTTCCTGCCAAACAACACAACTCGCCAGTTCCCCTGGGTCACAACAGGATGCTGGGGCTTGATAAGCAAGAGGCGATTAAGGGGGAGGACAGGAGCTCCCCGTTGTTGTTAGGAAGTGGGATTAACATCTAGACCTCCTGGGAACTCTGCTTTCCCGGTTTATTAACTTTTTTTAAAATCAGGGAATTGGAGAGGGGCAGGGATGAAGTGGGCTGTTCCCTCGCAGACGAGTGAGCCACCTCTCGTCTCTATTTAGGAACTATAAGTCCCACCAGGGCAGAGTTTCGTCTGTTTTGCTCCCTGTAGTATTCCCAGGATCTAGCGTCTGTCTGGCACGTGGTGGTGTTTAATAAATACGTGTTAAGCAGGTGAGTTCACCCATTCATGTTTCCATTGATTTGAAAGAAAAGGCAGGTGATAAACAGTGATAAAGAGCATTCAGCATGATTCTAGGAAGCATATTCTTTTTTTTTTTTTTCTTTTTTCTTTTCCCGAGACAGGGTTTCTCTGTATAGCCCTGGCTGTCTTGGAACTCACTCTGTAGACCAGGCTGGCCTCAGAAATCCACCTGCCTCTGCCTCCCAGAGTGCTGGGATTACAGGTGTGCACCGCCGCCGCCCGGCTAGGAAGCATATTCTGGATCAGGCATTTGGCATACATGGTATCTGTGGCCCCAGTCATTTTATAAAGGGGGAAACTGAGATCCAGGGTCGGGAAGTGCGGGAGCTTGAGCTCGAAACTGCTTGACTCTAAAGCTTCCACGCCTTCTGTCTCGCTGTTCGTGGCTCAAACCAGAACTGGGCCACCTGGAACTTGCCATGTCCGCCTGTGTGCCATCCTTTACAACAACGCTGGCTGTGCCTTCTGACTGGCTAAGACTGTTAAAAAAAAATCTATGAGGCTTTTCTAAAATAGTAGTCTCTGGCAGGGGTGGACTAACCTTCCTCTGTGGGCCTATAATCCCCTTTGTACTCCTCTGTCATAGAACAAAGCACAAAGTGTTGTGCTTCACTTTATTAGATGGTGAGACAGGGTTTCTCTGTGTAGCCCTGGCTGTCCCTGGCTGTCCTGGAACTCAATCTGTAGACCAAGGCTGGCCTTGAACTTACATCACCACTACCTGGCAAGATGGTGAGATTCATTCTTCTTTTTTCTTTTTTAAGATTTATTTATTATATGTAAGTACACTGTAGCTGTCTTCAGACACACCAGAAGAGGGCGTCAGATTTCATTACGGATGGCTGTGAGCCACCATGTGGTTGGTGAGATTTGAACTCAGGATCTTCTGAAGAACAGTCGGTGCGGTGCTCTTAACCGCTGAGCCATCTCTCCAGCCCAGATGGTGAGATTCTTAAGGGTAGGGGTTGTGTTCTTAGCGACAACTAGTTCTTGACATCCCTGTGATTTGCTTTACCTGAGTTAATCCTCACAACCTCCATCCATCTAAGGAACCATACTTAAGCCTGCTTTACCTAGGAGGAAGAGGACATTTTGAGAATTTAAACCATTTCCCCAAGATAACAATGAGGAAGTAGCTAAACCAGGAACCGAATGCAGGTGTGAGAAATTCCCAAGCCCAAATTCCTTTCCCTTCACTGTGCTATTCTTAGAATTATCTGTGTCGCTTGCAGCTTGGCAGTGGAGATAAAGCGATGGATGCCAACCTGAACTCAGAGACTAGAGAACTAATGGGGGTTTGTATTAAGGTTTTTCTTTTTGGGGGACAGGCCTTGGAAAGGAAGAATTTCTCTTCCCTGGGGAAAGTGGGAACTGAAGAGTTTTCATATTTCTAGGATGTTTGGGAATTTGTTCGCCAGTCTGTAATGATGGCTTAAGGTGGAAAATAGTTGTTTTCATCAAATACTGGTGGTTAGTTTTGGGGAAATGACAGTGGCCATATCCTGGGTCATCCCTGCTTCTCGAAGTGGTTCCATCTAGATGCCAAGAATTTAGCCCAAATGCCTGCTGGTGCCCGCTTAAGTAACAACTTGTGACCAGGCAACCCGGTCAGAACACTGTTTCATTAATCACATTGTGCATCCCTGGATGTGTGTGAACACTGCTTTACATAATCACAGTTTTACGTTTTACACAGTATACTTTTGGATGAAACCGGCGCATTTTCAAGCTCCTGGCTTTTGGAACAGGAGAGTAGCTCCTAATTATAGGCTAGCATTTTTTTTTTTTTTCCTGCTCTTCTCCTTTAACTGTGGGCATCCCTGGAGGCTGCTTTCACTATATTCTTTTCTTCAGGGAATTCTTCTCTTTTCTGGGCCTGACAGACTGTAAAATTCCTATAAAACCAAGCTTAAACCTCAGAGCAAAGCATGGGTTTACAAAGCATTGTATAATACCTTCTTTGTCTACTCCAGCGGGCATTTGGGGGAAGCACAGTGGGTGGCTGGAGACTGAGAGGGTCTCTGGCAGCAGGCAATTAGGACGATGCTGAACTGCTCCATTTCCTAGATGTGTGGCCTTGGGCAAGTTCCTTAACCCTCTTCAGCCTATACTGGGGATCCATAAAAGGGTGGGAAAAATGGTATGCTAGTATCCTGACATACAGGACCATTGTGAGGGCTAATGAAACCAGGCATTGGCACTTGCAAACTGCTCTGCTAGGAGAAACCACCAAGTGCTCATTCTAATGCTAATCGTCATTACTCTCACTATTAATGATGAAGCCCTTTGGGTGACAGTGCTTTGAAACTCCTGAAGCACTCTGAGAAAGTGAAGTAAGGATGATGGTGATGTTGATGATGATGCAGATAATGACATTTACGTGGGAACATGAGATTCACCTGGCAAGATAGAGTAGCAGACAAGAAAATCTTATTTTAATGCAGTTCCTACAACAAGAACAACAACAACAACAACAACAACAACAACAAGAACGAAGAAATGTGACCTTGGGCTAGACCCCACCTACTCTGTTTCTTACAAAGGAGGCAGTTTGATGAGACTATCTTTTTGTTCTCATTACATTTTGAGACACTGTCTGGCATATACCCCCCCCCCCCCCGGCTGTCCAGGTTAGCTTTGAACTCACAGAGCTCCTCCTGCCTGTGCCTCCCAAGTACTGGGATTAATGATAAGATTACCCAGCATTCCATCTCAGATCAGAAATCATGATTCAATGGGTGTTAGAAAAATAACTTGCATAGCAAACCTTAGATTACTTCTGGGATGGAGAAGTAGTAGTTACTTGCCATTCCCCGGATCAATGGCTAAAGCACATTTCTGGAGCTGATGAAAGCTGACTCCGCTGTAGTGATCGGGAGTAATGTTCAGGGGAGAGTACTGAGAAGGCAAAGCCTCCCTACACATCTCGGGTATTTTGGAGGACATCACAAGATGGCAACTGATAACTGCAGTAGCAATGCTGATCTACATGAAGACCAAATCATGCCCCATAGCCATGAACTCGGGCAAGAAAGCATGTGCAAGAGCCCTTAAAGCTGGGGCCAGAAGGATGATGGGTCAGCAGTTAGGAGTGCTTACTGCTCTTTCAGAATCCCATCCACAGCCATCACAGGGTTCACAACCGCCTCCAATTCCGGTTCCAGAGCATCTGACTCCCTCTTCTGGCCTCCATGGATTCCTGCATGTGATGCAGATAGACTCATGAATGAACACACACACACACACACACACACACACACACACCAGATAGATAGATAGATAGATAGATAGATAGATAGATAGATAGATAGATGTTGCTATATTTTTCCAACCCAATTACCCAGTAAAAGAAATCTCAATCAGTAACAATACAAGCTATAAGCCTAGATTGGGCAGATTTCCCACTACACTACTCTAGTCCCATCTATATTATCACATATAATCTGCAGTTTCTCCAGGCTTCTCTCCAGCCTCTGTGTCAATCCCTCGTAGCTCCTCCCCCTTCCCATCGCTCCTTTTCTCCTCCCCCAAACCCTTAGCTCCTCCTCCTTCCTCCTGCTCAATCATTGGCTCAAGCCTTTATTTGAAAAGTTAAGATGGGGAGAAGGTTCACAAGGCAACTCCTTATCTGCAGCCCCTCTGAGGAGTGGAATTAGCATAAAAAATACAAGCCCCGGGCTACCCACAATAGATAGATAGATACTAAACAAACAAACAACCTTTGGGATTTGTGGCTTCAGTTGTGTGGGGCCAGCAGCTTTCCTATTCAGCTGGTAGAGCTCCTTGCTTCCCACCCTCTTGGCATTAACTGCGTACTTGCTATGTGCTAGCCGGGGAGGTAAACTTGGAGGCAGCAGCAACAGCTTTTCCTTTCAAGCCTTGTTACTGGCTGGTGCATTTTTACTGTGGAGGATTCTTGTACATTCCCAGCACCGTCCCAAGCAGAGCGTATACTGTTTTCTACCATTCTGTGAAAACAGAGAGGTTTGTGTATCAGGCTTTGGCTGGCTTCTTAACCCCCAGCCCTCAAGCAGCTTCTGGATGTTAAATATTATCTCTCCATGTGATTTGCACCAGAAGGAAGGCTCATCTGTTACTCTTTTACTTCCCTAATGAGCCTCAAGCTGGTTCAAGCTGGTTTAGAGGGCAGTGATGGATCTCCTGCCTCCTTCGGAGAGGACTGATTGTTCAGATTGAGCTGCTTGAGGTTAGTCTCCCACAGGACTCTACTTTTATTCTTGTTGCTTCTTGCCACCTCACTTCCAAATAAAACCAAATAACTGGGGATAACCAGAAACAACAGCTGAAGGTAGACAGTAAGGTGTGGTGGTAATGCCTCGAGGGACAGACTAGCCGGTTCTCTTGCTGCTATGGTAACTACTGTTAAACACCTTATCAACCCTTTGACTGCTTTCTGTAAACATCAAACTCATTTTTACACATAAGTGCTCAAATCACCTCAATTACCTAAAATATTTCAACACCTTTCAAGACGGTTTTTTATTCTTAAGACATTTATTTTATATATACGAATACACTGTAGCTAGCTGTCTTTAGACACATCAGAAGAAGGCACCAGACCAGATCCCATTACAGATGGTTGTGAGCTACTGTGTAGTTGCTGGGAATTGAACTCAGTTCCTCTGGAAGAGTGATTCAGTGTTCTTAACTGCTGAACCATTTCTCCAGCCTTCAAGACTCTTAGATTTCTACTTTTTTTTTTTTTTTTTTTTTTAGCTTTTACATAAACGTTGAATGCAGTCTTGAAAATTTTCCTTATACTCCTTGATCTTCATATTCTCTGAGAATGGCAGACTATTGTGAAAACAACAATAGAACTTTTTTTCTGGGGCTGGAGAGGCATCATGGTGAGTAAGAGTCCTTGCTGTACAAGGAGGAGGACCAGAGTTTAATCTCAGCAGCCTCCTCAAAAGCTAGAAGTGGTCATGTGCCTGACTCCATCCCCAGAACTGTGTGTGTTTGGGGGAGGGAGGTTGAAGATGGGAGGATCCCTGGTGCTGGCTTCCTGCCAGCCTTAGCTCCAGGTCCAGCGAGAGACCCTGTCTTGAAGGACAAAGGTGGAGAATGGGAGAGTAACATACCTAATGTCCTCCTCTAGCCTCTGTGTATATAGACATGTTCACCCTTGTACATACATGAACTTTTACCACATATACATCCCCCCCCCACTTGCACATGAAAATCTTTCCGTAAAAGCACTTCAATACAAATAAAAGGCTTAATATCTAGAGTTATTTCCAATTATCTGGAAAGTTAATACTAGAGAAATGAGTTTTTATTCAATAATTTATTAGATACATATCTATTAAATACTTAAAAGTGTCATGCATTATACAGATTCTTTATATTAAACAAGATTAAGAAATGGTTGCTAGGCCTGGATGTGGTAGTGTATACCTTAAGAGCTAGCACTCTGTAGGTACCAGTTAGATCTCTTGTGAGTTTGAGGTCAGCCTGGTCTACACAGCAATAACAATTAATACTCAGAACAAACAATCTTCCTTATATACTTCATACCTTAGAGATTTATGGTTGTTCTGTTGATTTTCCTGGCAACCAGGAACCCCTTGCCCATCCCCCATGCTATGGCTCAAACGCAGGGCCTCCCAGGCTAGGCTGGTGCTCTACTCTGGAGTTCCACTACAGGCCTAGCATGGCCATTTGGTGTTGATATGGATTTCTCCACTATTTCTGTCTTTCCTTTTTTCACATTGCTGAGGCTCGAACCCAGGGCCTCTAGCATCCTGGGCGAGCACCATAGCACTGTGCTACATCTTCAGGTCCCGAGTTCATCTTACATGCTTGGTTTATATGCAGTTTACAAAGTGTGTTGATGCCTGTCTCATTGGAAACATTTTTGTTTGTTTGTTTGTTTGTTTGTTGTTTTTTAAACATCTCCCATTGTAGACATTGCTTCCCTTCGGAAGCAATGTGTGTATATATGGAGCTAAGTATTCCCAGTGGGTACTATTATGATGACAGTGCCTACTGCACACCTGCGGGGGTTATTTGTTCTTGGGTTCCGTCAAAGCCTTTAGGTCATAAACTCAGAAACACATTCTTACTTCATTTTTGCTCCACAGTTTCCCTTCATTCAATGGCTGTCCGTTCCTGCTCATTGCCTTCTCTTTATGGAAGAGTTAATTGAGTGCGAGAACCATTGGAGAGGTGGCCAAAGAGGTGGTAGAACTGGATTTCAACCTGTGACCTGTGCTCTGGGACCAGATGTCTTCTAAAGGCGTTATGCTGTTGTTAAATCGTATTTATCCAATGATAACAGTCTTCCACTCTTCCCAGCAGAGCATGTGCCTCACATACATTGCTGGTGCATATTCACTTGCCGTTTTACATAGGCCATATCTATATATGCTAACGTGTGTGTGTGTGTGTGTATGTGTGTGTATGTGTCATGATGCATGTGTCACAAGGTAGCATTTGGAAGTTAAAGGACAATTTTTTTTTGTTTTTTGTTTTTTTTTGTTGTTGTTGTTTTGTTTTGTTTTTGTTTTTTGAGACAGGGTTTCTCTGTGTAGCCCTGGCTGTCCTGGAACTCACTCTGTAGACCAGGCTGGCCTCGAACTCAGAAATCTGCCTGCCTCTGCCTCCCAAGTGCTGGGATTAAAGGCGTGCGCCACCAATGCCTGGCTGTTAAAGGACAATTTTGGGGAGTAGGTTCTCTTTCTGTCGTGTAACTTTTAGGGGTGGAATTTAGCTCGTCAAACTTGGTAGCAAGAACCCTTACCCACTCAGTAATCTTGTCAACTCCAAAGCAATTTTATATAATATTTCAATAGACGGTACTATTACTTTTGTTTCTTCTAGGGTATACCTGTGCCCCTAAGGAGTATGTAGTCATTGAAACACATTTAATAAGTGTTAACCCTTTGGAACATGAGAATCATCAAGTTTTGGCCTGACTTTTTTTTTTTTTCCATTAACTTATATTTTAAGACAGGGTTTCTCTATGTTGTCTTGGCTAGCCAGGAACTGGTTATGTAGACCAGGTTGGCCTCAACTTTACAAAGATTTACCTATCTTTGCCTTCAGAGTGATGGGATTAAAGGCACGTGTCATCCTGTTCATTTATTTTTATCTGAGACAGGGTCTCACTATGTAGCTCAGGCTAACTCCAGTATTCAGTTTTCTTGCCTCTGTCTCCTGGGTCCTGGGATTACAGGCGTGTGCCCAGCTGGCTTGTTTTTAATTGGACATTCTCTTTGGGTTCGCATTAGGATCAGCTAACACCAGACTATTAGTAACAGCTTAGGTTTGTTTACTCATTCATTTATTTATTTATTTATTTATTTATTTGTTTATTTATTTAATCATAATTAATCCTGTGTGAAAAATTAGTCGCAAGAACTCTAGCGGTTCAAATGTAGACATCAAAGGATTCACCTATGCATTTAGGACTTCTTTCTTAGAACCCCAGAACTACTTCTGAAATGTTGCCAAACACAGATTTAACAGTCTTCTAGGCACACCCTGTAGTCCCAGTGCTCAGCGAACAGAGGCAGGAAGATCACATGTTCTAGGCCATGATCAACACTGAACTCCAAGTCAGTGAGAGCTACATAGTGAGGCCCTGTCTCAAAAGGCTGTCTTAATCTGGGGTAATCGACTCATTTTCTTCTGGCTTCCTTTTTGCTTTCCAGAACCGAGGAAGAAAACAAGGGTTGCACACCCCTTGTGGTCTAGCCCTAGAAGCAGGGTGGGGCTGACGTCCCCTGCACTGAGCTCCGCCCACCCGCCAGGTCGCTGGGTCGGCGCGGGCGGGTCCTCACCCTCGGAAGCCTTTCCGCTGTCCCCGGGGCTCTTCCTGCCACGCGCTGGCCACGCCCCTCGCGATTTGAGCTGGCCATGGCGGCGCGGCTGTGTGCGCGGTGCCTCCCTCCGGCGTGGCTCTGCAGGTGCAAGCCCGACTCTTGCCCGAGTTCCCCCCCTTACAGGCTCCAGGGGTACAACCGAGAAAACCAGCTCGCCTTTCTTTGTTGCAGGCAACCCTGGCAGGGCCAAGGCCGGCACTACCGAGCTGCCGTCTGCACCGAGTTGAAGCAGCCCCTGACCATCCAAGAGGTGGCTCCCCGCCCTGTCGGGCCTCAGGAGGTAGGGTGACAAGCTTGACCCGGGGATGCCTCCTTGTGTAGTTCAGAACATCTGACTTTGTCAGCCTGGCACTCGTGGGCTTCCTGCTTCAGTCAAGATCCTAGATCCCAAGCCTAAGGGGCGACCTGGAGGCAGGGGCGCATCCACTTTAGGCTGGAAGGTCAAGCCCTTTCAAGGTTCACTGAAAGGCCAGAAGTGTCAAGGAAACCCTCCCTCAAAACTCAAGCATAGGCCTCTTTGGAAAACTCCAGAGCCGTTGCCTTAGAAACTGCGTCTGATTTACACACGACTTTACATAACAATACAGACAAAAGGACCCTTATCCCTTGCTTAGCCCCTCTTCAGTGTCAGTATCAAATTATCTACCGGTCCCCCAAACCATTCCCCACCCCCACCCCCCATCTCATGAGAATACATGCATGGGCTCCTCTTATGTCCTGCAGTAATTTTGCTGTTGTGGCTACTGCCAGGAAATGTGAAAGTTACCTTGGCTTTGCCTTTAGACCACTCTGGTGACAGTGTGTGACACATATGTAGTATAGAATTTGAAACAGGGTGGAGTAGGCAGGAAGATCTTCATGTTAGGGATCGCTCACGAGAGGCAGAGAGGCAGCTACAGCCCTGAAGGTCATCCAAATGGGGCCTGTGGTTAAAGCCGATTATTGGAAGAGGCCGTGATCACTGCTCCGCTGCCCTGATCCCTGATTCATTTCTGGGAAATCGGTGCTGTTTTTTGAAGACAACGTGTCATCCAGGCTGCAACTGAACTTGGAATCTTCTTGCATCAGTCTCTAGAGTGCAGAAAAGCCACCCCACTCTTGGCTAAGTTTTTTTTTTTTTTTTTCTTTCAGGACAAGGTTTCTCTGTGTAGTCCTGGCTGTCCTGGAACTCACTCTGTAGACCAGGCTGGCCTCAAACTCAGAAATCCGCCTGCCTCTGCCTCCCAGAGTGCTGGGATTAAAGGTGTGTGCCACCAGTGCCCAGCAAGCTGGGTTGTTCTTAAACCAAGATGGAGGACAGTGGACAAGCTATCCACCAGTCAGTAACGACTCCAGGTTTCGGGTGCTAAGGGATGGACTCCTCAGTTTTGCTTTTTGCTTTTTTAAGGTGTTAGCTTGTGAGAGCTGTATTTATATTCTTTTTATTCCCTTTTAAATACCTGGAGTTTGGAATGGGCCCTGGCATGTGGCACATACCTAAAGAATTGAGAAATGAATGATTTTGATAGATAAAAAATGGCTTCTAACCAACCTGCCACCTCTATACTAAACTTAAACAAGTAAAAAGAGCCTTGATTTGGTATTCCAACTGGCATCTTTTGGGATTCCAGCCCTTGCTGGAATGCGCTCTCTAATGAGCACCAGAGTCATCTAAGCCTGTTCAGACACATTGCTGCGCCTCACCTTCCCATGTGTGATTCAGTACAGGGTGTGGCCTCAAAGTTTGCATTTCTTACTTTTTTTTAGACCAGAGTCTCAGTTATGTATTCCTAGCTGGCCTGGAACTCACAGAAATCTCTGTCTTCTTAGCGCCGTCATTAAAGTCATATGCCTCCATACAAGGTGAAGTTTGAATTTCTAACTAATCCCAGATGATGCCAGTGATGGTCCAGGACCTTTTGAGACTCACTGGCTCCTCGAAAAGTCTAGAGTCGTGGTTCTCAGCCTTGGACTGTGACCCCTGTAGGGGTTGAATGACCCTTTCAAAGGGATCCCATATCAGATATCTTGCATATCAAGCATTTACCTTACAATGGATAACAGTAGCAAGTTTTGGTTATGAATTAGCAATGAAAATAACTGTATGGTTAGGTATCGCCACAACATGCGGAACTGTATTAAATGGTTGCAGCATTAGGAAGGTTGAGAGCCTCTGCTCTAGAGAAACTCCCGGCCCATGTGGTTGCGGCTCTGCCTCAGGGATGGCTTTGCGAATAGCACAGAAGACAGGATCCCAGCTACTCAAGTCCCAGCACTGAGCCTTTGCTCAGACAACGCCCCATCCCCTGCTTAGAATCATTCTGTCGTTCCTAGTACAGAGGCCAAGATCCGCGGTTCAGACCTACCGAGCTCCCCCTCCTTCGTCTCTGTCTCCCTTTCCTGATCTAGGCTTGCTAGTTTTTCTCTTGTCCCTCATGCAGGCCATTTGCACATGCCATTGCTTTTGTCTGTGCCAACTTTTCACCTGTTAGTTTGAATCACCAACTCTTGGCGTTTACTAGTACAAGGGTTACTTTCCTAGTTTTCCTTGGCATTTCTCACGAGGTCACATACCCCCATTATGTGCTTTCTCCTATCTTTAGGACTTTATGTTGGGTTATAATTTAACACATATGAACCAAGCATGGTTCAGGGTTATTATTCTCAGAGGCCACGAGGGAAGATTTCAAGTTTGAGGCCAGCCTGGACTACATAGTGAGTTTGAGGCAGAGACTTGATTCATTTCGCCTTCTGATAATCTGTCTCATGGCTCATTGACAGGCATATGGTTGCCGTTCATTCGGTAGTCCTTTTAAAAAGATTCATTTTATTTATTATATGTATATGAGCACACTGTGGCTGTACTGAGAGTTGTGAGCCATAACGTGGTTGCTGGGATTTGAACTCAGGACCTTTGGAAGAGCAGTCAGTGTTCTTAACCGCTGAGCCATCTCTCCAGCCCTCGGTAGCCCTTTTATTTTTTTATTTTTTATTTTTTTATTTTTTATTTTTTTTTTTTGGTTTTTCGAGACAGGGTTTCTCTGTGTAGTCCTGGCTGTCCTGGAACTCACTCTGTAGACTAGGCTGGCCTTGAACTCAGAAATCCGCCTGCCTCTGCCTCCCAAGTGCTGGAATTACAGGCGTGCGCCACCACGCCCGGCTTCGGTAGCCCTTTTAAAATGAATTATTATTGAATGAACCTTGTCTCTAGGGTGTAACTGCTCTGCTTTGTTGTGCTGTGTTTCTTTTGCAGGTCAGAGTTGACGTTCATTTCTGTGGCATTAACTTTGCTGACATTTTGCTCTGTCGTGGTCAGTATCAGGAAAAGCTCCCTCTTCCCTTTACACCTGGTGAGTACGGGGGCCAGATGACTGCTTCAGGAAAAGCAGAGTTCTGAGAGTCTACAGAGCCACGGGCATCTTCTCAGACACTGCTCCCCACTCTCTTCCAGGCTGGACCAGTGAACTTTCTGTTATTGAGGTCACCATCACTGTTACAGTAACTACCTCATGACCCTCCCCCTGCAGGCCAATTGTGTCCCCAGCTTAGCATTGTACCAATCCATAGATGACACCCAGGGGTCTAGTTAGATTTTCTGTCGCTGTAATAAATCACTCTGACCAAAGTCACCTTGGGAAGGAAAGGGTTTATTTGGCTCACACTTCGTCAGGAGTCCAAGCAGAGACAGCGAAGGAATGCGGTTTGCTCTTAGCATATGCTCAGCTATCCTTCTTATACCGCCCAGGCCCATCTGCCCAGAGATGCTGCCACTCCCAGTGGGCTGGACCCTTCTACATCAATTAGCAATCAAGAAAATGCCCCACAGACATGCCCACAGGCCGATCTGACTGAGGCGACCCCATAATTGAGACTCCCTCAGATACTTCTGGGCTGTGTCAAGTTGACAGCTAGTGTTAACTAAGGACACTCACCAACTTCTTTAAAGTGAATAAATGGGCAACTGTTTACACAGTGTTGTGTTCTCCAGAATTCTTTCCTGTTAACCCTAGTCAGTCCTCTGCCTTCTTCGTGTTGCCTCGGTTTCGGTTTTTCTCTGGAGGATCTCGAACCTGCTTGTAGCTACGATCCGTAGCCCCATCAGAACAGACCCTAAGAAGCTTAATGTGGAAGGTCCGAAAGGAAGAAGAAGAAGGAAAGAGTTTAGACATGTCTTAGTGCCCCACTGCCTGAATTTTACTGTGCTCTGTCTGGTTACTTCTAGACCATTTTTGGTTTTTCGAGACAGGATTTCTCTGGGTAGTCCCGACTGTCCTAGAACTCACACTGTAGATCAGGCTGGCCTCGAACTCACAGAGATCTGCCCACCTCTGCCTTCCAAGTGCTGGGTTTAAAGGCATGAGCCATCTCCCAACCCCCCAGCTATTTTTAGACCTTTAGTGCATGGATAAATGACTGATTTTTGTTGTTGAAGTTTATTTAAGGAGATTTAAGTAGAGCTCAGTATGTTTATAGTACATGAATATTTTATAGGGATAAATATAAAGATTATAGTGATTGCGTGATTGCAACATAGCTGTCATGTTTGAGGTTTTTGATTGTGTGTTAATACTAGGACCCAGTTCCTTCTGTTTTTGTTTGCTGAGAGAATAGACCAGCGGACGATATCACAATTAAGTTATTCTCATGGCAGAGCAAGTAGGAAATGTATAGCTATTAGGTTCATAAATTGCAGAGGTGGCGAAGGAAGGGCGGACGGCACTAATTCGTCCTGTTGAGCTGAGCACTGGCTGCATCAACACAGGTCATGACCTTGAGGACTTCCTCCCAGTTCAGCAAAGGACACGTGGCAACAGACAGATATCATCTGGTGATCATGGTAGTTGGGGTTATAGAGGAGCCCAGTGGCCCAGTGGTCAGGGTCAAAAGGACCTCTGTGCCAGCAAGTCTCTGTACTTTTGCATATTCTTGAAATGATATAGGTTAAGAGTTGGGGCAACCATAAGTTATGTGTTGTGATCATGAAGTCTTACAGCTCATTGTGCTGGGTTTTTGAGTACCACCTTTTTCACTTAAAGTGATGGGCATTGAAAAGTAACAGCTCCTAAAAGGAGGAGGTGTCCTGCTGGTCGTGTTTCCCGTGTTCAGGATGCCAGGCTTCAAAAATAACTTACATTTCTTTTCGTTTTTGTTTTTTTTTAAGATTTATTTATTTATTTTATGCCTATGAGTACACTGTAGCTGACTTGAGACACACCAGAAGAGGCCATCGAGTCCATTTCAGGCCACCATGTGGTTGTTGGAAATTGAACCCAGGACCTCTGGAAGAACCGTGTTCTCAACTGCTACCCAGTTTTTTGTTGTTGCTGTTTTGTTTGCTTGTTTGAGATGGGCTTTCTCTCTGTCTTCCTTGCCATCCTGGAACTAGCTCTGTAGACCAGGCTGGCCTTGAGTTCCTGAGTGCTGAGATTAAAGGTGTGTGTCACCACGGCCCAGTTAGTAACCTAATCTTTAAATGTTTTAGGAATGGAGTTTTCTGGGGCTGTCTTAGAGACCGGAGCAGATGTCAGCACTGTGAAAAAGGTAAATTGGTTAAAACCTCAGAATGTGTGTGTGAGAGATGTGCTAATCTCATCTATACCCAGAAAGTCTAGCTTCTCTTAACCCTTGCCATGTGACCAAGTCAAAAGAGAAAGAATGAATTCTGAATGAGGAGGTGGGGGGACTTGGTGGAAGTTTCTGGCCTTATTAAACTCTTTATTATGAATATAAGACAACACTTGGTCTTCAGTTACTGAAACGATAAAGGATTTTCAAGTTTGAATCTCAAGTGAAAGGAAGTAGTCACAGGAATTCTGATTCCTACTAACTTTTCCTTTCTTGGCTTGATTGTGAAAAATGTGCTTATATTGGCTTGGTAGCCTGCTGGCTATTGAGGGAATTGCTGTTTTGTCTTTAAACCCAAAAGGGGCTCTGAATAGATATTAAGGCCAAGTGGTATCTTATGGGTCAGAGATGTGTGTTTTGGAATACAAGGCCATGCATTTGAACATATGTTCTCTTCCTTCCAGGGAGATCGAGTTATTGGCGTGAGTAACTTTCATGCTATGGCCGAGCAGTGCATCACTGACCAGAAGGTATCTCTGACTTGCGGCACGGTGGACACACGGGCATTTCTTTTTCTCCACTGTTCTCTTTGGTTTCCTTGTCTCTCTTCCTCACACACCCTGTCCTCCTTTTGTGTTTGTTTCATTTCATCATGTTTCTTGACCAAGCAGGGTTTTTGTTTTGTTTTTTTCAAATGCTAACCTTCTTGAATACACTTGCACAGAGTTTTGTTTGTGTAGAGTGGGTTTTTTTTCTTTGTTGGGCATTCATTTGGACCATATTTAGTGAGTTATGGTTGAAAAACTGGTTTAGCAAGCCGGGCGTTGGTGGCGCATGCCTGTAATCCCAGCACCTGGGAGGCAGAGGCAGGCGGATTTCTGAGTTCGAGGCCAGCCTGGTCTACAGAGTGAGTTCCAGGACAGCCAGACTACACAGAGAAACCCTGTCTCAAAAAACCAAAAAAAAAAAAAAAAAAAAAAAAAGAAAAAGAAAAACTGGTTTAGCACATTGACTTGAAGATCATGGGCATATTTTCCTATAAAGCTTGTAGAGATGGTCTGAGCTGGGGTGAGCAGGATGTGAATGGTGCCCCCTGGTGGAGCAAGCGATATGGATCCCATCCAACTTTACTGGGATGCATTTTCCAGAATGCACAATTCACCCCTGACAGCTTAGTAACCCAGAGCCTGTCCTCCATCCATTGGCTCCTTCTGGAGCAGATGCCAGCCTTATGGGTTTGAGGTCTGACACACCCAGGTCCTAAACCCTACCTTGGCTCGCTTGGTCCGGACTTGTACTCCTTCCTTAATAGGTGTTGATAGACGAATGCTTCCCATTGCAAATTACTCACCCAATCCAATCATAAGGTTTGCCCGGCAGCCTGTGTAACCAGCTACTCATGTTTACTGCCAACCGCTGTTATTTCTTTGTACAGACCCTGTGGCGGATTCCAGAAAATGTCTCTCTGCAAGATGCTGCAGTCCTACCAGTATCTTACGGCACAGCTATTTTGGCTGTAGATCATCGGGCCCGCATCCAGCCCGGGTAAGGACTACATAGGAGCAGAGGGTTAGGTGGCATTTTTTTTTTTCCTGATATTAGAAACGTCTGACAGGACCTTGCCTGAAGCCCAGCCTGGTGGTATACTTAGTGTTCCTAGCATATGGAAAGAGAGGCAGGAGGATCAGGAACCCAAGGCCATCCTCAGCTACACAGTGAGTTAGATGTCAGTCTGAGCTACAGGAGCCAAAAGCAAACCACAAACCAGAGTGTACCCTGCTCCCTTTCTCTCTCGTTCTTTTCCCTAGCCTTTCCCTGCGCTTCTCTTCAGCTCAAGTTCCTTTAAGTTGAGGAAAGGCAAAAAAGAGGTGAATTTGGATACTGGAGACTGGGTATAGATTATCCTTTTGCTATTAAATGGTTTGGCAAAGTAGTTCTCTTGAATCTGACTACTTTGGGGTTCATTCATATGAGTACTTCAAGTTTACAGACATGATTTATTTTTATTTTATTTTTTATTTTATTTTATTTTTTATTTTATTTTATTTCTTGAGACAGGGTCTTGCTATGTAGCTTAGGTTGACCTAGGACAACTTATATAGTCCAGGTTAACTTCAAACTCAAGAGCTTCATTCTTAGCCTTCTGAGTGCTGGGATTATAGGCAGGTACCATCTTTACTAGGTGGAAGTTGGTTTATTTAAACTAGCTCCCTATGGGCTTACCAGAGACTATGTGTTTCTGTGAGGCTTGGTTGGTTATGCCAAGTAGGATGTATGTATGTATGTATGTATGTATGTATGTATCTATTTGAGACAGCATTGCTCCTTGCAATCCTGGCTGTTGTGGAACTCACACTGTAGACCTATCTACATTGGGCTATCATTGGGCTCACAGAGATCTACCTATCTGTGCTTCCCAAGTGCTGGGATTAAAAGTGTGTGCTACCATCTCCTGGCTATGGATGTTTTAAACTTAAAAGTTTTGAAATCTTCCCTTTACTTGGGAAAGTGGTTCTCAGTCTGTTTAGAGAGCTGCCTTTCAGAGTTGTTTTCCACTGGTAGCATCATTTGGATAGTGGCTATTGCACAATTACCACCTTCTTAAATCAGGCAGAGTTGAGTATGAAAATGGCTTATAGGGCAAAATTTCTGAAACATGCATTGGTATGCTTGCTCAGGTGAACCGTTGCTACTACCTTGAGAGAAAGGCTATCTAGACGGCTTGAAGACGTTCTTAGGAAGGCTCCAGAACCGGACTAGATTAGCCCTGATCCATAAGTCATGTGCATGTCTAGCCCCTCAAGCTTAGATTGGATTTACGTGAAGGTTTGAATGAAAGGGTCTCTACCGTTCTTGCTGTCAAATGCACTAGTCTGTGCCCCTGGAATCTTAACTCTGGGTGAGCTTCGAAGTTTCTGCAGTAACGTTTCTCTTCCCTTGGCACAGAGAAACTGCTCTGGTGACAGCAGCTGCTGGAGCCACAGGCCTCGCGGTGATAGACGTGGTGACAAATGTGTTTCGCGCCAAGGTATTTGCCTATAGAATCTCCATTAAAAACTAACTCCAGTGTTTAGGCATGAAATGGATGGATTCACTCATCAAGTATTATGGGAAGGACATTGGGGCATCCAGTACGTAGAGTACTGACCTGGTCTCTGCCCACTCTCCTACTAAACAGAGACCTTACAGGGAGCGGCTTGGCTCTTCAGGTATGGAATCTGGCAAGGGCTGCCTCCCACCATGGCCTCTGCACATGCTCTTTTCTCTACCCGCCTCACTCTGATTTCCGTTTAAACTCATGTCACCTTTTCAAGCATCTCTGTCCTCAGGCTAGGCCAGTCTCCTCTCCCTACATTTTACATGTGATCTCATAACACCCTATGCTTTTGTTTCTTAGTGTCTCACTGTGTGATTGCTCCTGACTTGGGCCCCTGTGGGTCAATGTGTCCCCTCCTAGATTGCCATCCTCATGAAGGCCAAGGGGAATGTCTGCATGGCTCATGACTCGTCCCAGCAGCTGCCATGGTACCTGGAACATAAACACTTGAGATATTTTATGAACCAAGTGATGACTGGCTAAATAAATGAAGATGAGCCTGGTCTTTGCAGGGGGTCTTTCTGGGGCTGCAGGGGTCAGAGGGAAACTCTGAGGAAGAGCATTCTACTCTTAAAGGTTCAGGAGGGAGGGTCACATCCCAGCCCTGCCTCCAGCTTAGAGCATCCGTTGCCTTCTTTGTAAAATGTTGCTTCTAGAGTGCTGCTGGGAATATTGAGATTCTGTGTGCAGTGTGCCTATCAGAGGGATGGTGTGTCAGTATGCGTCTCTTAACAAGTCCTGCTATTGTTAGACGCTGAGTGGGAAGACACGAAATTAACTTTTGGAATTGCCATTTATTGAGGCTGAGAGCACAGGCGGACAAGGAGAGCTGTTTTGGCCATATTGAGTGCAAAGTTCCCATGGTGCATGTGGCTGGGATGGAGAGACAGCAAGTTCTAGAAATAGAAGTTGATGGTGTTGGCTTGGCATCACCTCTCTCACCTTAGCCTCCTTGGGGAAGGAGATGTGAGCTTTGAGAATGACTTCAGGGGCTACGAGGTTTCCTGTGGAATATTAACACATTACATGTTGTCAGGAAGAGAGTTTAGCTCTCAGGGAGCGACATCATGATTAGTCTTCATGTCATTTCTTGAGAAGATAAGATTATTCTATTTGTTTAGTTCTAAGAGATTAAATAGAAAAATTTGCTTCAATTCAGATATTAAAATTCATCTGAGCTAAAACTTCTTTTGAAGCAAAAAGTCTTTTAAATATAAGCCAGCAAAAATAAAAGTTAAAAATGCCTTCGTGTCCCCTGCTCGGCAAAGGTCACTCGGTCACACTTTCTCTGCACAGTGTTGCGTACTGCTTCCAGAGGGCTTCCAAAGCAATTATCCTAGCCGGACCCTCACACCATCCCTGGGTGATGAGTCCTCTAAGTGTTTATTGTCTCTGCTTCACGGATCAGGAAAGTGAAGCACCGAGAGAGAAAGTAATTCACAAAAATAGGTCTTGCTGAGACCTGGCCAAGGTCTGTGCATAGGGTCAGGTACTTGGTCCTAGTCTGTTTTCTGCTGACCATGGCCCTATGTGAGAACAGCCCTCGGTAAACTATGCTGTTTTAAGGGGTGCACTGTTGAGCATTTGAAAGTAGCTTTCAGTTCCAAAAAGTTATGGGTGAGTTGAAATCTTTTATGGACATCGATGTTCCTCAGTATCTGAATACATTTTTTTTAACATTCCAAAGATTTTATTTAATAACCAATTAACAAAGAAGCACGTATATCTAACTCAAAGAGAATTTAACCATCACCTGTACATAGCAATGCTGAAATGAGTTTACAGAGAGTTTGAAAATGGTCAGTAGGCTGGGATAATAGTAATGAGGGTAGGTCTTAGGCCGCCTTCAGACTCCTGATTGTCCCTCGTCAGCCTTGTAGACTGATGGATTTATAGGCACATAGCACTGTGACCGGCTCTACGCTGCATCTTCATGGGTCGGACTCTTGGAGAGTGCGGGTTGAATATCCATAATCCAGACATCCACATTTTGCAGAACTTGCATTTGAAAGCCTTTTGAGTGCTGTGAAGACAGACATAAGACCTGTGCTTGTGAGACAGGTTGTAGTAAAAAACACAGGCATGGCTTAGCAGGCATGACTTAGTGGTAGAACAGTTAACTGGCATGTGCAAGGCCCTGGGTTCAGTTCTCAGCACCATGAAAAACAAACAAACACAAACAAACAAAACCAAAAAAAAAAAAAAAAAAAAAGAAAGTTAAGCTCCTTTATCTCCAGGGTGGTTTATAATATTCTCCTGTTATTCTAAGCGTCAGGAGGCTGGGGAAGGAGAATGGAAACTAGAAGCCAGCCCGCACTGCATAGCAATGTCCTGTCCCAAAGAAACTACGAAGCCACTCTCCTCAAAACAACAAGAAAGGGCCCAACAACAGTCAAACTTGGACTTTGTGGTGGGTGTTCTCACTGACAAGGCAACTCTAGGTGACGCTTTAGTGCCTGCAACTTTGGAACTTTCCAGATCTTGAACTTGCCACGCAACTGTGTCATATGCCTTGGACCTGAGGTTTGGTTTTCCCCAAGCAGAACAGAGGAAAAAAGTCAGGCATACACTTTGGAGTAAGGTGATATACTTACTGGCTTTTTGTTTGTTGTTTGTTTGTTTTTTTGTTTTTCAAGACAGGGGTTCTCTGTGTAACCCTGGCAGTCCTGGAACTCACTCTGTAGACCAGGTTGGCCTTGGACTCAGAAATCCACCTGCTTCTGCCTCCCAAGTGCTGGGATTAAAGGCATGCGCCACCACTGCCCGGCGACATGCTGGCTTTGAGAGCTGTTCTGCCACCTACTACTTTGGTGACCCTGGCTCAGTTGCTTAATCTGAGTAATGGAGTGGCAGTTATTATGCCTTTCCCGTGATGCTCCTCTGACGGTTAAGTAGAATAAGCGATTGCATATGTCTGACAATGGCTGCGACTTCTCTGATGCTATTCCCCCAGCTCCAGGAACTTTGCAGTCAATGTTCCACTTCACGTTAGAAGGACTTTTTTCTGTTTTTGACTGATGAGGTAGCTGAGACCCAGGGCCACTGTCTGGCCCATGCAGAAGTTAAAATGTGTGGAGCCTGGGTCAAGTGAGCTACCTGGATTTGAGTCTCGACTGTGTGGTCTTCCTTGTATAATTTACTTAACTTTGTTGCCACGGTGTGACACAACTAGTGAGTAGAAGGGCCAGGATTTGAACCCTGGTCTGTCAGACTTCAGGAATTTCCCACTAGCCTATGTCCACTCTCTGTGAAGCCTTTCCTGATCTTTAAGACCTAGACTGGATATCTCTGGTTTGTGCTTGTGGAGCCTGTCTCCTTCCCTGCCACACACATCTTACTTTCTTGACTCCAAGTGTGGTGTCCAGCTTGTATTTTTGCTGTGTGGCTCATGGTGGGTGCTCGTTAAATGGGGCTTTTCATTTCGAGCTGGAGAAAGCTTTCACTGCGTCCAGCTGGGTGCTTGAGAACTTAGGGTCCATGGAGGGGGTGTTGGCATCAAGGCCAGGGCTTGGGCAGGAAGAAGCCTGGAGTCTAGGTTGGTGGGATATGCTCCTCCTACCACATGATTTGGTTCATTGGAAACCTTACGTTTTTCCCTCAGGTCATAGCTGCAGCTGGAAGCGACGAGAAATGCAAGCTGGCGGTACAGAGGGGCGCACAGTCCAGCGTGAACTACAGCCAGGGCAGCCTGAAGGACGCCGTGAAGAAGCTGGTGGGCAGCGGTGGGGTGAATGTGGCCATTGACATGGTGGGAGGAGACGTCTTCCTGGAGGCTCTGCGCAGGTGCGTGCGCTGCTCTGTCCAGAATGGTTAGAGTGGGGGTGTGTGGGTGGTGGGGGTGGGGGTGGTGGGGTGGTGGTGGTGGTGGTGGTGGTGGGTGGTGGTGGTGGTGGTGGGGGTTGGTGGTGGTGGTGGTGGTGGTTGGTGGTGGTGGTGGTGGTGGTGGTGGTGGTGGTGGGGTGGGGGTAGGGGGTGGGGCTCCACGCGACCTTCCTGCAGCTCTAACTCTCTCGGGCTTTGCTGCTCATGCCTCCTGTAGGCATTGGCGTCAACGAGAATAGCTGAGTGGGTGGGTGACAAGGAACAGAAGCAGAGAAAATCAGGAAATGCTTAAATATAGTAAAAACAAAATACCCAACTGGAAAATATTCAAAAAATGACTCCAGACTCTCTAGTTGGCAACGCTGGAGATTTTAGAAATTATCCATGTGTTAAATCTAGCTCTCTGGCCCCCCACTAGGCTGCTTTAAATATGTGGGGGTGTGGGGTCCTGGGGAGATCATTGTTCAGATGCTAGGATTGCTGTGGTGGTGGTTCCTCAGTCCTCGGCTGAGTAGGCACCAAGGTACAAGCTCTTTTGCTGGTGCAGGTCCTGCAGGAGCTGCG
>OZ030017.1:37377918-37442918 GCA_964023405.1 Apodemus agrarius | reverse complement strand
GATGTTGGCTGTGAGTAAATTAGACAGCTTCCACTCTGTCCTCATTTACAGTGGGAGAAGTAATACACTCTATGTGCTCCGCTGGGTGTGAGAATTAAATAAAATAATACATACAAAAAAAAAATCCAGTAAATTTACTTAACTTCCAAATGCCCAAGATGGCATTGTTATAAAATACAGAACTGAGCTTTTCCTGTCCCTGTGAAGGATAACTTTTGCATTGAGATATCAGAGGGCAGGATTCGAATCATAGTCTTCAGATTTTAAATTTAAGCGGGAACTTAACTGTTTCCTGTAGGTTGACATCCGTGCAGAGCTGGGTGGATTACACATGCGTTGGCATATGATCTGTTCAGAGAATAGCACTGCTGAGGTGTGCAGTCTGTTTTCTTTATGAAGCGGATACATATATCCTGACCTAACAAAGCACTGAAATCTTACAGACCTGAGATTGTTCCTATGTAAAGGTCAGGTAAGGTTATCATGTGAATAAGACTTAATGACTAGAAATTGTTTGCTTTAGGGTTCCTCTGTACAGGTGGAATCTTCTTAAAAACAAAACTTTAGACCCGATAGTAATTATTCCATTGATCCAGACCCAGTTTGTAGAGAGTCTCATATCTGTTATTTCCTCCACCTCTAATATACCCTCAACCACCCCAGCCCCTGGCCACTTGGCTGCTCGCCACACTTCTCTGGGATGCTCTCTCGGGGGTCTACAGTCATATAGCCTTGACGGCCTTTCCCAGGATGCATCTCTTAGGCCACTGGCAGTCCCTTGTTCCCTGGAGTGAGGGGGATCTTAGAGCCAAGGCCCCCATGCACTCTCTACAGCTGCTGCATCTGCAGGGCAGACGCTTGAGCTAACAGACTCATAGAAGTCCCTGTTCTCCCCGGGAGCAGTGCGAGCAGTGCCCAATGTCGAGTGTTCTGTGTAGGGCAAGCTTTGAGAACCGGAAGACAGAGGGTAAATCGCTTTGTTTTCTCCCCACTGATTGTTTTCCGTGGCTTCTTCATAGAGGTCCCATGTGACCAGCGCTCTGTGTATCTCTGAAGCTGCAGCCAGTTGAGGGTTTGTAACACACCCCACGCAGTTTCCATCTTCCTTGGATTCAGTACCACCTTCCCCTTCCCCTTCCCCTTGCTGTCCTGGAATTTCAACCTTCAATGCAGCATTAATTGTGTGTGTGTGTGTGTGTGTGTGTGTGTGTGTGTGTTTCAAGCTCTGATCATTTGTCACCCTTAAAGACTTATTTTTGACTGGTCTCAGACTTATAAGTAGAAGCTCTCGGTGAGGACGGCCCACGTCTCTTGGCAATCTGTCTCTGGCAGTTTTCTTTGGCATTTTTCATTCTCTTGGCCGAAAGTTTAGCACATTCTTCAGCCTCCTCCTTGTTTTTTCTTAGTGTGTTGTTTCCTCAGAGCACTTGTGTTGCAGGACACGTGGAGTGACAAGGTACTGACTCTTGGGGGCTTTAGTCCTGGGCTCCTCACCTTCTCTGTTTAAGGGCTTCCTGACAACATGCTGGTGGACATCATCTTCTTTAGAGAAACTAAAAAGCTTTTGCATGCTGCTGGGGCTTTTTCTGGGACTCAACCCTTGAAGCACCGGGAATATCCACCCTCCCTCCACCTTTTTAAAAATAATAACCAAGTTGAGAACACTCAGCTTGGCGTCCGCAGTGTGGCCCTGAACAGTCTTGCGTTTCTTCTCTCTAGTTATCCTGATCTCCAACTAGAATGTCCTTCCTCAACAGCAGGTGCACACTGCCATGGGTCAGGACATCTTGCTTGAATGGGAAAACCTTGTTTGACATTCCCGCCACTGACTTGGGCACACACCCAACCCTCCCCTTCATCCTTACCCAGGGCACCAGCAGCTGCTTCTGTGGCCGCGCCTCTCACAGAGAGGATGACGTTTGTGTGTGCCTTCCATTTCAGTGGCTTTCTGTGCTGACTGGGGAAGAGATCTTCAGCTTCATCTTGATGTGGTTAACTGCCTTGACGTGACTAACTGACTAGATAGTGTCACCAAAAAAAGAGCATTTTCTTTTTTTTTAGCAATGTTTTTATTTATTCTTTGAGATATTCATAAATATATTTGGATCCTATTCATCTCCCTTTCCCAGCTCCTCCCAGCTCTTCCCCACCGTCCCAGGCACCCAACTTCATATTCGCTCAGATCCTCTCCTTCCCGCCCCCCTTAGCACCCATTAGACCCAGGCCTTGTTAGCTGACTACTCCTGGGAGTGGGGGTTGCCTTGTAGTATATATACTTGGGGTCACTCAGTTAAAGAAAACCGACTTTCCTTCTCCCAGCAGCAATAAAATGCAAATAACTTCTCAGCTAGGGGCGGGGCATAATACCCACCTTCCCTCCTCCATTCTGCAAGTGTGTCTGGCTTAAGCTTGTGCAGGCCGTGTGCAGACTGTGTGCAGGCCGTGTGCGGACTGTTGCCATTTCTGTGAGTTCATCTGTGTATCTGTTCTGTTGTGTCTGGGAAACACTGTCCTCCTTGAAGTTATCCCCTCTGGCTCGTGCAGCCTTTCTGCACCCCATTCTCAATGGCTCTCAGAGTCTCGGAGGGATGGCATGATAGAGATGAGCATCTTTAGAGACTTTATTTCAAAGGAATTAGGCTCTTTGCTGTGTCACCCCGTCTGACTTTGAACACTTCCGTTTAAGAGACCCTCCTGCCACAGCCTCCCTAGCAGCTGGGATTATAGGTGAATGTCAGTCACTGTACTCAGAAAAGTCTCTGAGTCTGATGAACAGATGAAATTATGTAGCCACCATATAATGGAGATATAGTTTGTTTCCATTATCTTAGAAGATTTCCTTGTGCCCCCTTGTGATCCGCCTTCCCGCCTTACTCCATAGCCCCTAGCAATCACTCATCTGTTTTCCCTCCCTGCCATCTGGGCTTTTCTAGAATATCATATACATAAGACTATGTAGTCCATGACCTTTTGATGTTGGATTATTTTTTGTTTATTTACGTATTTACTTTCAAATTTAATTATGTTTTATCATGTGTGGGTATTTTACCTGTGTCTTAGTTTGGGTTTTATTGCAGTGACACCATGACCAAGGCAACTTTTATACATAAAACATTTAATTGAGGCTGGCTTACAGTTTCAGAGATTCAGTCCATTATCATCATGGCAGAAAGCATGACAGCGGATGTGGTGCTAGAGGAGCCAAGAATTCTACATCTTGATTCAAAGGAAGCAGAAAGAGACTGTGTTCCACTGGTGGCCAGGAGGCAACTAGATTCCACACTGGGTAGAGCTTGAGCATAGGAGGAGACCTAAAAACTCACCCCCACAGTGACACATTTCCTCCAATAAGGCTACATATCCTAATAGTGCCACTTCGAATGGGCCAAGCATTCAAACACATGAGTCTGTGGGAGGTCAAATCTATTCAAATCACCAGACTCATGTATGTCTGCATCACGTGCATGCTTGGTGCCCACAGAGGAGAGAAGAAGGCATCATCCCCTGTGACTAGAGTCATCACAGATGATTTTAGGGTGCCACATGGGTTCTAGATAGTGAACTCAGGTCATCTGGAAGAGCAGCCAGTGCCCTTAATTGTTGAGCCATCTCTCCAGGCCCCATAATTTTGCATTCTTTAACTTTGTATAATTCTTGGGAAGTTCATCCAGACTAAATGCATTAGTAGGTTCAGCCCCTTCTGTTGTGGAGTAGTATTTCTTTCTCTTTTTAAGTGGAAACTTTATTATAAAGAAGCCAAGTGATATTTTGTTGGATGACTATACCACAGTCTGTTTATTCAGTTGTTGATTAGTAGACACAGGATTGTTTTCAGGTTTGACTAATATTCATGTACATGTTTGTAGAAATATGGCTTTATTTATTTGAGGATCAAAATTTCTAGGATATATGCTAAGTGTATGTTTAATGTTAAAAAATTTATACAGCTACTTAATTGGCTATGTTATTTCTCCTCATCTCCAATGGTATCCGAATAGTGTCATTAAACAAGAATGACATAGGGCCAGAATTTGATTTCAGTTGCTTCTAAATGATTTGTTTTTTTTTTTTTTTTAAAAAAAACTTATGCATAATTCTACAAGGGGCAGCTGTGATGCCCATAAGAAAAGAACAGGTGCAATTCTGCTTTAGCCTCTACGTCCCATGAGTTTTGAAGACAAACCACCTTATGCCATTCTTACCGAGGCCCACGAGTCATGTAGCTTTCCTGTGAGCAGGGCATTCTGGACTAGAACACAGTGCTCAGACAGATATGTGGGCTGGAAGTTGAGATGTCTGTTCTAACATTTTGGGATTTTGCTTCTACCTATTTTCTAATTTTATGTTGAACCTTTAAACCAACTGTCAACTGTTTTCCACAGTGTCTGGGCCATTTTGCATTCTCAACCAATAGTGCCCAAGAGTTGGAGTTGTTTTGTGTTTGTTGACACTTAGTATTATCAGTTGTTTAATTAGAGACTTTCCTAGTAGAAATGTAAAGTCACCTGTTTGTGAGTATAATTTATATTCCCCTTGATCAATGACCTTGAGTATCCTTTCATGAGTTTATATTAGGTCTACATCTCTTTTTTTCTTTTTCTTTCTTTTTTTTCCTTCCTTCCTTCCTTCCTTCCTTCCTTCCTTCCTTCCTTCCTTCCTTTCTTTCTTTCTTTCTTTCTTTTTTGTGATACCATGGGATTTGAACCCCAGACTTCTCACATGCTAAGAAATGCACCCTTCCACCGAGCTGTATCTCTGTCATTGATTGACTTTTAAAAGAGGATTGAGATAATTTTGTATCAGAATAAGGACACGATGAATGTAATTCAGCAGTGCCATCAGCCAAAACATTTCACCTTTTAATGGAAAGTCCCACTCAGTCTCAGGTACACTCATTCACTTATTCATGAGTTTGTTTTATTCATCACTTGCTGAGAACATTCTGTATGACAGTCTATAAAAATGTAGGGCTTAGTCCTGCCCTTGAGTTTATTTTTCCGTTGGAAAGACCTCAGGAGCGCGCTGATAGGGAAGAGTGCTAGTGGGGGCATGAATCAGCACGATGTATTTGGGGAACTGTAAGTACTCTGATTATTCCTACTTGATGAGCTAATTAAAAATTCCAAAAGCAGAGCCTTCACCTTAAAACAAAAGCACTATCTTTCCCTTCCTCAAATTCCAGGTTGGGTGTCTCCCCAGACATTTAATTATGGCTTCCTCCCCTCAAGGCAGAGACCCAGTGTTCTGGGTACAGTTTGCATCTCAACCTCGGTAGTTGCAGCGCCCTGTCTGTGGCAGCCTGTGGGATGCAGGGCCGGGTCCCCAGACCTCAGTAGCAGCCCTCAAAAGCCTGCAGCTTTGCATCTTACCACACAGGCTCTCACGACTTCATTGCCTTTGTTTCCCTTTTGGTCTGTCCCAGACGCCGGTGCTTCTCTGGTTCCCAGCTCTGGACGGAAACCTGGAGGCAATTACAGTTGTGACAGAAGTGGCCACTGGACCTGGAAAGCCATGGGACATCTGAAAAAAACAGATAAATAAGATTAAGCTTGACACATAGTCTTATCTCTTTAGCAAGCCAGATAAATATGGGATTCATTTCTACAAAGGGTTTATTTATATGCAAAATGTCTAAAAAACAAGACTTAGCACTTGAAGCCACAGCTTTCTTTTATGTTAGCATTCATGTGCAGGGAGGCTTCATTTCCCTAGGATGCCGGTGATGAAACACCGCTATCTCCAATAATACTTATTTTCTCAACTGCTTTCTTTCAATTGTGAGGCTCTGACAAATCCCGGGGAATGAGCCGCTCTACCTGACAGGGTGCAGCCATGAGTCACCTGGAGATAGCGAGGGGGAGATGAGTGTTCCTAACATCTGTCTCAGACTTCCTCCGCCTCCTCTCAGTGAGCCTGTCTGCACTGTGGAAAGGTCTCCTAAGGAGCAAAGCCCCACAGTGCAGATGTTTTTGAAAACAGAGATTTTATGCCGCCCAGAGAGTGACATGATTGATTGATTTCTCTACTTATTTTTAGTTATTTATTTTGTGTGCGCTTTTTTGGGGGGGAAGAATCTCAAATGGGAAGCATTGTTTAACCAGCAAACTTCTCAGAGCATATATTCATTGTTAGACTATGCAAGGCTAATCTTCTTTTGGTTTTTTATTCTTTTTTTTTTTTTTTTTTTTTTCCAGACAGGGTTTCTCTGTGTAGCCCTGGCTGTCCTGGAACTCACTCTGTAAACCAGGCTGGCCTCGAACTCAGAAATCTGCCTGCCTCTGCCTCCCGAGTGCTGGGACTAAAGGTGTGCGCCACCACTGCTGCCCGGCAAGGCTTATCTTCTGCTGTTATATCCGTATACTTAAACGTTCACCTTTTCTGGTTCCATATACTCTCCCCCCACTGTCCGTCCTCACCCTTTCCCCCCCTTCCACGCACTTCTCTGCAGCATGTCTGATGTGTTTCTGTGGGTTCGTATTTCCTTGTAAAGCACACTGCTACATTTGTGTGTTGTCTTTAACATATGCAACCAGCGGGGTGCTCTTGATCTGAATCTGCTTCTCCCCTTTGAACGCCATGCTGCGTTAAGACCCCCATTTTGTTGCTACTGCTCTGTGAGTCCTGCATCGTTCCCCAGAACTGCGTAGTAATATGCACATGGTGCACACCCACCATGGTTTGAAGACACACTCACTCACGCTAACCCTCCAGGAAGAGTTCATGACACCATAGTTAGTATAATAGGCAGCGTGGCAGGTCTAATCTTAGGGACTTGTGCAACTATTTTGTGGGGACTGTTTTCTTAGAAGCAGGACTGCTGGGTTACAGTACCTGTGTTTGCTCATCCCGATGGCTGCTCACTCTGTAGAATGACCCTGCGAGGTTTTTGTCCTTACCAGAAATACGTGACCAGTTCTTGTCTACCTGTCATTTTATTGCTGTGCACCAGTGTGTCCATATTTCTAATATTCACCCACATAGCGAGGCAGAAAGAGGCATCTTACGGTTTTAATGTGCATTTCTTGGCTGTAATGCATTTAAGCATCTTTCTGTATGTTTGCAGGCTGGCTGTGGTAGGGGTGTAGCACCGTGGCCCTACTCAGTCTTCAACTCTGTGTCCCCTCACCCAGGAGAACCACCTCACAAACACACAAACCCATACAGTCTATATGTAGAAGGAATTCAGGTTTCTAGTTCTTTCTGTTAGGGCCCCTGTCTCCTTTGATGTGCAGTTCTTTGGGTGATTTGTGCTTCTGGACTCTGATGTGTTATAAGTCATCTAGTACATCAGCACCTCTATGTTGCTGTGATAAAGACCACAATCAAAAGTGATTGATGGAAGGATGAATTTATTTTAGCTTCTGGCTCCAGAGGGAGAGTCCATGATAACAGGAAGCTAAGAGATTGCATCTTCATCAGCCAACACAAAGCAGAACGAGGGAACCAGAAGCAGGGTGAGGTTCTAAACCTTGGGAGCCCTCTTCTAGTGACATGCTTGCCCCAGCAAGGTACCATCTCAAAAGGTTGAGTAATTTTCCCAAGCATTGCCACAGGTTGGGGACCAAGTATCCCTGTACTAGTCCGTTTCTCTCATGCCACACCTGGCAGTCTTGTTTCCATTCAGGTTAGGTTCCTACGAACCTAAGAGCGGGTCTCAAGGCTGCAGAAGGGTGTGACCCCTGAACTAGTCTTTGAGCAGATAGGTTCCAAAACTCCAGGTCTGTCATACTTTGCTACCGTTGTCTACATTTAATCCACCCTAACATACCAATATTTTGTTTTATGGTTGTGGTTGGAGGACTTGTTTCAGAGGTCCTTCATTATCCCAGGGTCAAAATGATTTTCTTGCTTATTTATTTTATGGGTTTGAGTTGTTGAGATAGGTCACTGGTTCTCAACCTATGAGTCTGAATGATTACCCTTTCATGGGAATATCAGATATCCTGCATATGAGATATTTATATTACAATTCATTACAGTAGCAAAATTACACTTATGGAGTAGCAACAACAATTGTATGGTTGGGGGTCACCACAACATGAGAAACTGTATTAAAGGGTCACAGCATTAAGAAGGTTGAGAACTAGCGCTGGGCGTGGTGGCACACGCCTGTAATCCCAGCACTTGGAAGGCAGAGGCAGGCAGATTTCTGAGTTCGAGGCCAGCCTGGTCTACAGAGTGAGTTACAGTCCAGCCAGGACTACATAGAGAAACCCTGTCTCGAAAAACAAAACAAAAAAACCCAAAACAAACCAAAACAAAAAAAGAAGGTAGAAAACCACTGAGATAGGGCTTGCTGTGTTACCCAGGCTCCCTTGGCCTCCAGAATAACTGGGACTGTAGGCATGTCCTGCAATGTCCATACTTAAGGACTGATGTTGTGTGCATTTCGGCTAACTAAATGTTTACTTTTCTCATATTTATTTATTCTGCTCTCATACAATCCAACCTGACCACAGGTTTCCCTCCTTTATCCCTCCAAGTCCTTGCCTGCCTCTTCACCTCTCCTCTCTCCCAGATCCACTCCTCCTGTTTCCCTTCAGAAAAGAGCAGGCCTCAGGGATATCAATGGAACACGGTAGACTAAGTCTCACAATAAGACAGTCACAAGCCCACTTATCAAAGCTGCACGATGCAACCCAGTAGGAGGCAAAGGGTCCCAATCGTAGGGAAAAGGGTCAGAGATACCCCTACTCTCACTGTTAGGGGTCCCACGAAAGTCCCCAAACTAAACAAATACAGAATGTATGCAGAGGACCCAGTGCAGACCCATGCATGCTCTGTGATTGCTGCGCAGTCTCTGTGAGCCCCTAAGAGCCCTGGTTAGTTGATTCTATGGGACACATTCTCCTAATGTCCTCAACCCCTCTGGCTTCTACAGTCCTCCGTCCATAGGGTTTCCCAAGCTCCAAGAGAAGGTACCCAATGGAGACCTCCAAATTGGACTCTCTCTCTCTCTCTCTCTCTCTCTCTCTCTCTCTCTCTCTCTCTCTCTCTCTCTCTCTCATGTTTGCCTGTGTGTCTCTGCATTTGTCCCCATCAGCTGCCAGAGGAAGCCTCCGATGACGGCTGGGCTGGGCACTGATCTATGAGTAGTCAGCTAACTAATTTTTACCTTCCTATTTGTAGCGAGCAAGCTTTCTCAGCCTTCAGTCTTTTTCTATGATTCACGATGCTATTTTGATCAAGTTTCAGGACATACAGATCCACTCTCTGTTTTCTCTTCTCTTGCTTCAAATATAATATTCATATACTAGCATCCTTTAGCCTTTATGTGTATAGCTTTGAGGTATGTTTTAATGTATAAAAATGAATCTTATAATCTTATACCTTTGTTCTAGCATTTCATGTTTGTTAAGTTATCCTATCTGTAAGTAGAGCTATATAGTCAGATCTTTTATGTCTTTTAGGAGAGCTTAAAGTATTTTCCTTGCTGGACGGTGGTGGCACATGCCTTTAATCCCAGCACTTGGGAGGCAGAGGCAGGCGGATTTCTGAGTTCGAGGCCAGCCTGGTCTACAGAGTGAGTTCCAGGACAGCCAGGGCTATACAGAGAAATCCTGTCTTGAAAAAAACCAAAAGAAAAAAAAAAAGTCTTTATCTTAAGATCTTATGGGATCTTTCCACTTTCCCACAAATGTCACTGTTCTTGATTTTTGATAACAGTAGTTTACTTCTGCTACATTTGCACGTTGATATTTTTGCTGTAGAGACAGTCAGTTGGTGGCTTTTATAAGCTCATTTCTCGTTTTACTGGTTTGATGGTCTTTCTTATTTTTGTTGCTTTGGTTCATTTTCCTCTGTAGATTATTATTATACTGTCTGCAGAAGCGTGGTGCTGTTCACTCCACTCTTTGCTTTTTAAGTTTATTCCGTGTATTTATCATTATCTATAGACCATTTTAAAAGTGGGTTTGGTCGTATAGAAAAATTCAAGAGGAAGAATAGCGTGCTCATCTCCCGTCTTGCACAGTCAGAAGTTCCCACTCGTACTCAGCACCTTGCACTGGTTTCCTGTGTTTGTCACAACCAATGAGCCAGTGGCTGCGCACGAAGTGTCTTAGTCACAGCGGGGTGTGCGCATTAGGTTGTGCTCTCTGTGGGTTTGGCTAAATGTTTACTATTATGCAACCACGATTACATAGCCTACAGAAGAGCTCCCTTAAACAGTCCTCTGGGCTCCACATCTTCATATTCAGCCTTATCCTGTATCTTTGGCAGCCACTGATCTTCCTGGTGTCTCTAGAGTTTTTTGGCCCTTTTCAGAGTATCACGTGATTGGAGTCCTTTTCAGGCTATTCTTGTTTTATTAGCAATATTCACTTAAGGTTCTTCAGTGGTTCAACAGCTTCCTGTGTCTTGATCATCTTTTTTTATTTTTTATTTTATTTTATTTTATTTTTTTGAGACAGGGTATTTCTGTCTCTATGTAGCCCTGGCTGTCTTGGAACTCACTCCACAGATCAAGCTGGCCTCACATTCAGAGATCCCTGTCTCCCAAGTTGCTTATCCAGCTAACTGTCTATTGAAGGGCACTAGCTGCTCCCAGGTTTTCCCAGTTGTGAATGAGATTGTTGTGAACATTCGTGTGTGTGTGTGTGTGTGTGTGTGTGTGTGTGTATGTGTTCATCATAACAGCTTTTAGTTTATGTGAGTGAAGACCCAGGAATGTGGTTGCTGGGTTGTGCGGCGAGTTCATTGTTAGGTTTGTGGGAAACTGCCACACTGCCTTCTCCCTTGTCTGCCCCGCCTTGCATGCCCACCAAGAGCAAGGGAGAGATCCTGCTGTTGGACTTTCTCAACACTACTGGTGTAGTGTCTTGGTTCTTAGCCATCCTAATGGGTGTATTGAGGATCTTGTCATTGTTTTTAATCTTTGCCTGCTGAGTGTCATAGTATGTATTTATTTGATATCTGTGTGCTTCTTTGGTAAGAAGTCTATTCATATCTTTTGCTCTGAACAGAATGCTTTTTAAGTTTTAAGCATTCTTTTTCTCTCTAATGTCCATCTATATGTCTGTCTTCCTGTCTGTCCATCTATCATCTATCTATCTATCTATCTATCTATCCATCCATCTATCTATTCCCATGATTTTCCAATGATTTTCTCCTTGTCTTTTAATGTGTTTAACAATATCTTCTTTAGTGTAGACATTTTTAGTTTTCTTTTTGTGTGTATGAGTATGTATATGTAGGTGCATATACACATATGTGCATGTATGCAGAGACAAGAGGTGGATGCCTGATGTTTTTCTGTTTCACTTTCTACCCTGTGGCTAGAAGGACTCTGCTTCCCCATCTGGGATCACAAGTATATGCTAGATTCTTATGGGTCCAGGGGGTCGAATTCAGGACCACATGCTTCTGTGGCACATACTTTATTGACTGAGGCAGCTCTGTAGTCCCATTTTTTTTTTTTTCTTCTGAGACAGGGTTTCTCTATATAGCCTTGGCTGTCCTGGAACTCACTCTGTAGACCAGGCTGGCCTCGAACTCAGAAACCTGCCTGCCCCTGCCTCCCAAGTGCTGGGATTAAAGGCGTGCGCCACCACCGCCTGGCAGTCCCAAATTTTTTTTTTTTTTTTTTCCGAGACAGGGTTTCTCTGTGTAGCCCTGGCTGTCCTGGAACTCACTCTGTAGACCAGGCTGGCCTCAAACTCAGAGATCCGCCTGCCTCTGCCTCCCAAGTGCTGGGATTAAAGGCGTGCGCCACCAACTGAAAAAAAATTATTATGTGTTTGTGGGTTTATGTGTCACAGTGCACATGTGGAGATCAGAGGACAGCTTTGCTTTTGGGTCAGATAGTTCCTTCTACTTGTATGTAGATTCTGCAGATCCACCTCAGTTCAGCAAGTCTGCACAGTAAGTTCTGTACCTGTTGAGTCATTCAGTAGCCTCAGGGTTCTCAACTTTAACGACGGATGTTTATTTACTAATCGTCCCCCAGCTCTCTCAGTGCTGTCTCCAGAATCTCACCATGGGAACCAAAGTGCACTAGGCTTACTCAGTGTTGTCTTTGGAAGTTATATAGTTTTGTATTTTACGTTTAGATTTATGAACTGGTTTGAGGTAAGTTTTGTGATTTTAAACACTTTGTGTGAATTTTGTGAATGAAACATACTTTGATTCTAAGTGCGGGTCTCCAGTGTTCCCTGTGCTGTTTGCTGAAAGCACTCCCTCTTTTTCATGGAGCTGCCTTCACTCCTGCTAGAAGCTGGTTGGCTGTGTGTGGTTCTGCCTTGGGGCCCTCTGTCCCATTCCATGGATCTGTTTTTCTGTTTTTTTTTTTTTTCTACCAATAACAGTAAAAAAAAAATACAACTTAAATTTCTGAAGAAAGATTTGTAATATGTTATAATTTTAGGTGCAGAGGACTGGTATAATATAATGATAAAAAATTTGAAAATTATTGATTATTCTTTCAGGTGTATCCATTCAAAAGCGGGTACAAAATTCTTCCAGGAGAATAGGACTTTCTGCCTGCTAGCACTTAATTATCTGACAACATTGGAAATCATTTAAGCTTAGATGGGGACAAATTCTGTAGATCAGCTATTTTTAAATATTGTTTCCTTTGTATTTATGGTGACCTTATTAGCATTGCATGGCTATATACAGTTCATAGAGAGGCAACTTACTGCTTCATATTACTTTAATAGTAATGTTTTAAAAATTGATCATCTGTCAGATGTTTGCCGAAAGGTGCATCCGTCTGACCACATTCCATTTTGGATTTCTTTTAGATCAACGATGCCTTCCTTCATGTGTTGCAGCGCAAATCCACAGGCAAGGTGCTGCTGTCGCTCAAGTAAATCCTGGCCTGAGACCCTTAGTGAGCTCCCTCCTGTGGTAAAGGGCTCCCCCTTGGTGGCCCAGGTGCCATGTCTTGGTGTCAATTCCCTTTGCTTCTGCCTTCTTGCTGTCCATAGTCAGTGTGACCACAGAGCTTCTTGCCTAAACTCAATCCTTTCTGTGAGTAAAAGGGACTGTGAGTTCCTTGAGAAGTAGGTACTATGTCTGAATTCATAGGAAGTATGTCTGCCTAGACCCTCTACTATTCAATTTAACTTATCTGGAATCTTAAATTGTGGGATTAAATTAACAATATGTTGCCCAACCTAAATGCCCTTTGACAGGTGAATGTATAAATATGCATACTAGTGTATTTATATATACATGTGATATATAGCATATATGCAATATATTATATATTGCATGTGTATTGTATAATATGCATACATTGGAATATTTTTAGCCTTAAAGAGGAACATCATCATTCACAGACATGCTACAATATGTATCAACTTTGAGGCCATTCTGCATGAGATAGAACATATTAAAAAAAGACATGTGCTCTGTGAGTCCACTTATATCAGATTCCATGACACTTCAAGTTCAACAAAGATAAAGTGGAATGGTGGTCATCAGAGGCCCCTTTGGAGTATATCCTGATAAACTTGACAGCACTTTCAGGGGGAAATAGGGAGTTATTTAAGGCACGTGGAGTTTCAGCTCAGGAAGACAGAAAATCAGTGGAAACGAGTGTAGTAACAATCGCCATCACAAACAACTGAAGTATACACTTTCAACTGTTTTTAAAAAATGTTGAAATGGTAAATGGTATGTATGTTTTGCCACAATAAAACAGTTTTTATAAAAAGATGTCTTACTATTCCTTCTAAGTAAATGGATAGATTCAGGGGAGAGAGCAGCGTGTGTGTAGGGTGCTGAGCTCAGTGGGTGGGAGCCACTCTGTGTACGTTCTGGCCTGCCGGGAGAGACCTACCATTAGGTGATGAACATTTTGCAGACACTTCTTGATTTATGATGGCCTAATTGTGATTTCCCCAATATATACTTATATTATTTTTCAAAATGCTTGTGAAGATATTTTTTTGCGTATGTGTGTGTGTACTGCATGTGTGTTTGTTTTTCCCATGTGTGTGGGCACATGTATGGGCGGTGCACACGCAGTCTGTGTCCTGGGTATGGAAGGCCAAGGTCAATGTCAGGTGTCTTCCTTAATCACTGTCCACTTCATGTGGTGAAGCAGGGTCTCTTACTGAACCTGGAAGTCAGCTTTCAAAGCAGTAGGCGTTGAGTAGACTCCTTGCTTTCGTTTTGGCTTTTGGTCTTCTCTCATGCTTGCAATGCACACTGTGTTGCAATCCTCTTGCCTCATGTTGGACAGCAGTTCCCGCAGCTCCCAGGCAGTCCCTTGTGTCCTGTTGCTGAGCTATGATGATCCGTAAGTCAGAAGTAGGAAATGTGTTTCTAAGTTGTGCGACTTTCAACTTATAGTGGTTAACAACAGGGATGCATGGGGGTCGTTTTGTATATCGATCGGGGTCCCTTGCCAAGAAATGTGGCAAGTGGTTTTGTTGGCTGGTACCTTAGGCCACTTAAAAACACCCATCTTTGGGGCAAGGAGAATGGGTCAGTGGGCAGATCCTCTTGGGGTTATGGTTCAGATCCTCATGGAGTCCAGGCATTTGTGATGGCCCACCTGTAGTCCTAGTGCCAGGGAGGCGGAGACCAGTGATCGCTAAAGCTCCAGGTTCAGGGAGAGAGGCTGCCTCAATATATAAAGTGGAGAGTTATTGAGGAAGCCCTCTGGCGTTGACCTTGGGCTTCCATATTAATGATTTACACTACCTGTGTACCACACACTTGTGAATACAAATGCCATATACATATACCACATAGACATGCACACACACACACACACACACACACACACACACACCACATACATATGCATATGTAAAAATTGTCTTCATATAAGTTTTGAAAGAAAAATGTAAGGATGACTGTTAAAAAGAAACAATTTGAAACCTAGAAAATAGCAGGGGGCTGAGTGGAAAGGGCGCTGTGGAAATTTGTTCCATGGTTGCCGTGGATCTACAAGGTGCTTCCACAGGGCTCTGCTGCGTATGGCGTGTTCCCACTTCTGCGGAGCTTTATGTACTTCCGCTCCTCTAATGATACAGCTGCCTTCCCATTTTCCTAAGCGTCATCGTCATAGGGGCTAGTTTGATTTTATCAGCTCCTTTTATTCTTAAATAAAAGTTCATTTGCTCAACTCTCATGAAACTCACCTTTGAGGGCAACTTCGGCTTTTCCTGAACGCTTTTGGCATCTCTGAAGACGAGCTGTATGGCACTTGGAAGAGAAGGCAGGTGAGTCAGGACTGGGAAAGAACATGCACATTCTAGCCAGGGGCTGCCTCTCCATGGAGCTTGCATGGCCAGTGAGTGCCATGGATAGCAAAGACTGAATGTCCCCGGCTCACTAACCTCAGGACGACCTAGGAGGGAGGAGGCAGTCAGTCAGAAGAACAGATTTCAGATACAGCAGGTATTGGTTAGACCCTCTAATGATCTGCTCTCTGCTTGCCTGTCTTCCTGCTGTTGTGAAATGATTTGATTTGAAAGCATCTGACTCATGTTTTAGTCACTGTTTGCTGGTTCTACCATCTGAGCCATCAGAATTGAAAAAGAATCAATATGTCTCCAAGTGACAATGTTTATTCTGTATTCACAGACTTCTCATTTCTTCCTCAGAGACTGGCTGCGACTGAAATCACTCCTATGGCCCTACCTCTCCTTTTCAGTGATGGTCGACTGGTCTACTTGCACATGTCTCTTTCCCCAGACGAGTGTAAAAGGCTGGGGTGTGGCTTGACGGCAGAGCAATTGCTTAGCTCTTTTATAACAGGTCTTGGTTTCAGTCCCTAACACTGACCCCCACAGAGAGTCAACAACCAAAGTGAGGTTTTCTGCTCTGATCCAAGGAATGATGCTATCTGCTTCCAACCAGTGTGCTGGGTAGTATTCCTTCCCGTGTGCATGTGTGAATCTAGAAAGCAATCTTTTCTATTTGATCTATGGTAAAGAAAACAAATGTGTTGCTTAACAAGTGAAGGAATAGAGATGTCTTCATCCACTCACTGGATTTCATAAAAAAAAGTTGAAATAAATTAGGGGAAAATAGGCTATTCCTTCTTAAAGTTTTCCTTCTAGGATTATATAAGGGAATCAAATAAAAGTGATTTTTCAAAGTCCTCTTTGTGCTGAATTCTGCTTTTTTCCAGCTCTTTTCATCTCAGAGCTTGTGGCTATAATGCTGGCCTGCATGGGACATACACTGGTTTCTGGAGTTCTCCCATTGCTGGGGAAATCAAGTACGAAGTACTCAGCACTACACAGGAAGGACTGTGGTGGACAAAAGCTATAAATCTAGGAGATAAGACAATTAAATAAAGCACAAAAAAAAAAAAAACCAAGCAAGATGTGGTGCTATTGGGAGGCAGAAACAGGATGATCATCCCAAGTTCGAAACCAACCTGGTTTACAGAATGAGACTCTGTCTCAAGCAAGCAAGCAAGCAAGCAAACAAAGTGCAACAATGCTAAATTTGAATCAGGTGAGGTATAATGGGGACAGGGTCTGTGAGCATGGCAAGATGGTTCTAGACGAAGAGACCAGGGCACATAGGGGTTTGAAGGCAGTGGATGAGGGTTTTGACTTTACTGTAATTGCAATGGGATGCCCGTGAAGAATTTTAGCAGGAATTGGGTATGATCAGAGTAGCCTTTTAAATTAACACCATCTATGGAGGGGAGGGGTTGAAGGGGAGCAGATCAGGGAGGAGTCCATTCTAAATAAGGGAGCACTGTAGCTGCTTGTTTGATTGTTATGACGGGGAAGGGGAGATTTGGCCAGAGGGTAGAGCTGTGCAGGAGATGAAAGTGAAAGGACTCACTGTTGGATTGGATTTAGGCACAAAAATGAGGAAAACCTGTCAGGGTGACACCAACTTTCTGGATCTATTTCACATAGAAGAAAGCAATGAAAGACGTGGTTTTTGTTGGCAACAGCAGGGGTGGGGGGGCATAATTAAAGAGATGGAGTTCTTTACATATTGAGATATCCAAGAGTGCTAAGTATCTGCTTGGTGCTCTGAAGAGAGGAGTGTGGTCTAGATGTACAGATTTGGGAGTCTCTTGTGTGCAGGTGGTCTTGATACACACAGTGTGATTGAGATGACCCTATCATGTGAGAAAGGGGTATGTAGACTATGAGGATCTTTGGAAGAGCACCGACAGACACTTTAGAGGGGATAGCTTGGGATTTAAAGTAAGTGACCAGCAGTTCTGAGGAAGGTCGGTCCATGCGGTGACTGAAGCACCATCTTCTGCGGGGAGGGCCAGGGGCTGCGGCTCTCACTCCAGCTCTTTGATCTTGGGCTAGAGCCATCTTCTTCCCTTCCGCCTGTAAGGATAATGGTCTGTTTTCTTCTGCATCTTGTGGTTCAGGTGCAGGGCAGATGAGATGCTGTAGGGAAGGAGCTTTGCAAGCTGCCATTTTCACTGTGGATTACAAGGCTGCCCTGTACCTGTGTGTTTAACTTCACTTCAGAACCAAAGGGAACGGTATGCCTTTACAGCATATGCCGGATTGACACAGAGCAAAGGGACCGTTTGATTTTTTAAAAATGTCTCCAAAAGGTTTTTACATTTTAGCTGAAGTCATTGTGCTCTTACATACAGAATAATAGACAAAGGGGTGGGGGCTGGTGATTTGATGTACTTCAAAGACACCCAGAGCCAGTCAAGGTCTGGAGAAGGACATCACACTTGATCAAGAGTGCAGAGAGCATATTTTTTAAAAGTAAGGGGTGATAAAAAGAATTAGGGCTCTCCATTCTGGAAAGCCACAGGCTAAGAAAAGAGCATGATTGAAATGTATGAAATAATGAAAATCATAGGATAAAAATATGAACTTATTAAGTCCCAGTGGATAAAACTAAGAAGAATTTTTTTTTTTATCATTTTAAAGAAATAGTTTTAGGGCAAAGTAAAAATAGGACTTCTTTTTATACAGGAATGGTGAGCACAAAGATCTTATTACGCTCAAAGTTTGCCAGGACCCAAATCAAATCAAAGAGAGATTTACAACATTACAGGTCAGATTCATGGGGGATTGTAAAAGTAACCTAAAATAATGTGGTAAAATTGCCCATGTCTTAAAGGACGAAGTCACAGGGACTGGGTGGCCATTGGACTTCCTGTCTATGTCTGATATTCCAAGAAGGAGTCTAAGTCAGCGCGCTGAGAGTAGAAGGCACGGAGAAAGGCTAAGAGAGCCAGCTTGCAAATATGACCTCTCTGACCTCATGGAGTCATGTCTTAATGTAACTTACTTTTAAGTTTTTGTGTAGGTATGCGTGCACAGATGTGCATATATACATGAGGAGGAGAGTGCATATATACTGTGGGAGTCCCTTGGGAGCTATCTGCCTTGATTTTTGAGATAGAATCTGTCATTGGCATCTGAGCCTTTCTGTTTAGACTAGATTGGCTGGCCAGAGAGCCTGTGGATCCACCTGTCTCTGCCTCCGCTGTGACCCTGCAGGGACTCTGTCCCCAGCTCCCATGTCAGGACGGATGACCCATCCCTTCCTGCTTCATGGCTTCCTTTTCGGACGACTAACTTTCTGACTTAAATTTTATCTTCTCTTTTAAAGGTTCTTTTTAAAAAGTTAAAAATAACCACAAGGAGAGCCTGCAATGCTCCCTTCAGTGACCCAGATAGGCTAAGAGCAGGTATTTTAAGAGACTGGCAGCAGCTTCTCATCTGGGGACATAGGCGGGCTCTCAGGAGTCACTGAGCTCAATGTAATAATAAAATATTAATCCTATTTCCCGTATGCGAAGTGCTCCTCTTGCTAGCTCTTCCTCCCTAAACCCTCCTCATCCTTCCAGTGTGGCATGGGAAAAGCTCTAGATTTCAGGGCAAGAGTCTCCTGAGTTAAGAGCTATCTGACCTTGGGTAAATCACTTCACACCTGTGAATCTCGCTTTTCCCATCCGTAAAACAGAGATGCTAGAATCTCACGGTGAGAGAGCCGAGGGACATCGCCCAGCCACGTTGGTGGAACAGGGCCCAAAGAAGTACCCAAGTCCAGATTGGATAACCGTGGGATCAATAACCTCTATTTTTTGAACTTCTATATTGGTCTATCTACATAATACAGATAGATTTTTAATTTTTTAAAAAGATTTATTTATTTATTATATCTAAGTCCACTGTAGCTGTCTTCAGACACCCCAGAAGAGGGCATCAGATCTCATTACCGATGGTTGTGAGCCACCATGTAGCTGCTGGGATTTGAACTCAGGTCCTTCAGAAGAGCAGTCAGTGCTCTTAACTGCTGAGCCAACTCTCCAGTCCTAGATTTTAATTTTATTTCAGTTTGGTTTCTTGAGACAGGATCTCTCTGTGTAGCCATGGCTATCCTGGAGCTCACAGAAACCCACAGCCTCTGCTCCCGGAGTGCTGGGGCTAAAGGACTGAGCTACCACGCCCAGCTACAGTTGGAGTTTTGACTATACTTAGCCTTTCATATTGGCTCTATTTGTTCACAGCCCCATCTGGCACATAAATTCTTGCAGGCTGGGGCTGTGCATTTTATTCTTTCCATGTCAGTGTTGCAGGAATGGGCACTTAATCCCTGGTAATTGATTGCTGGAGCACATTGCTGTAACTTTATTTTTTTTAAATCTTATTTATTTATTTTATTTTATTTTTTATTTTTTTTTAAGATTTATTTATTATATGTAAGTACACTGTAGCTGTCTTCAGACACACCAGGAGAGGGAGTCAGATCTCCTTAGAGATGGTTGTGAGCCACCATGTGGATGCTGGGATTTGAATTGAGCCATCTCACCAGCCCCTTTATTTTATTATTTTTATTATTTTTTATTATTATTATTTTTTTTTCGAGGCAGGGTTTCTCTGTGTAGCCCTGGCTGTCCTGGATCTCACTCTGTAGACCAGACTGGCCTCGAACTCAGAAATCCACTTGCCTCTGCCTCCCAAGTAAGTGCTGGGATTAAAGGCGTGCGCCACCACTGCCGGCTCTAAAATCTTATTTATTTATTTTTTCTAGCCTCAAATTTATTTGTAAAAACAGCATAGGACACTGGTCATCTGCAAATAGCGTGTAGGTAGGTGTGTCACAGCAGTCCGTCTGTCTTCACACTGGCAGGAGCCTTTTTTTCTATGGGGCCTTCACAGGGGCCTGGGCACCTTTGGGAGCCTGAGCTGGAGTTGACGCCTGGGCCTTAGCTGGAGCTTTGGCATCTGCTTTGGTTTGAACCTTGGGCTTTGGCTGGCAGAGCCACGCCCCTTGGCCATGTAGCTTCGAATCCCCTTCCCAAGCTTGGGGTGAGCGATGAAAGCCAGGCGGCTGAATTTGCGGCTGGGGCCCTTTGGCATCTTGGGCTTGATGGCCTGAGGCTTCACAAGGGCCTTGATGGCCTGATGCAAGCGCACTCTCAGCCTTTGCACTGCTGACCTGCATCTTCTTCAGGCTTTTCTTGTGCTTCTTGGCAAAGCGCATTTTCCTTAGGAACTTGGGGTCGACCCCCTTAAGAGATTCGTATCTTTGTGACCGGGGTTTCTTGATGCCATTTCTGTGCCATTTGCGGGACTGGTTGTGTGTGGTGTGGTTCTTGGACTTGGCCATGTCTGCACGGTAAGCAGCTGCTCCCACAGCCTAAAATCTTATTTTTAATGATGGTCCTTAAATGCTCTAACCTCTCTTGTAGCCCACTACCCACCAGAGATAGTGGATAAGAAAGGATATGGGGGAAGTGGACCTGTTTAGAAAGGTGTTTTGGAGTCTTGTCTGTGTTGTCTAGAAATCGACAGCTCAGTTCATGGCTGGCAGACACTGGCAGCTCGACCCACTCGCAAACACATCACGGATACGCCAGTGAAGGATGTGCAGTTTGGTAAAGTCAGGTGAGCAACAATTGTGACATGACCTAGCAGAGACAGCCAGGCCTCAGCCTCGGCTCGAGTCAGCAGGAGCGACCAAGAGGAACACCGGGAGAAGTTCTCCTGTGCCTTTCTCAGGGAAGAGAAGATCAGTGGAGACCCACGAGCATTGCACAGCTGGCTGTACCCGCAAGCAAAGCTCTTTTCTCTGTCACTCTGCCGAGTCCTGTTCATACCCTCCAAACATCATGTGTCCTCCATGTGCCTTGCTACAGCATGGGTCTTGTCTTAGCACGTCTCCAGTCAGCCTGTGCCGCTGAGTACCGACAAACGGAGCTCAGCTATGCAATGTAAGGCAGACCAGTACATGCGTGTTGTTAACAGAGTCCTTCACCACACATCCTTTCACGTGTTTGTTTTAGCAGAACGTACCCTTTCCTGTGTCTGCTTTACGAGTCTGCCTAGTCTTTTACCTGTGTCCACTTCGGGAAAACACTCCTTCACGTGTTTGCCCCTGGAAAACACCATCCAACACAACTGACTCTCCAAAGAACCCTTAAGTTTCCACTCCACATTGCCCGTTTAACTACATTTGGGATTTGTATACAACACAGGCCGTTTTCTCTCCCTTCAGCCCTCCTTGTGCACTGAAAGTTCTGCTAATGGGCAGCTAGCAGGAGACTTTCCAGGCTCTCATTATCTTGTCAGTTCGTGGCTTTGCATCAAATATGAGCTGTTCGGTGTATTTGAAGGTACCACTGACTTGCCCTGAATGGAGAGTTTGAATCGACTCTGTGGATGGGTTTTCCCTGCATCAGCCATGCTTTCCCTCAGGTGTGTTTGAGGACCCCTCCCCCACTCCCAGCAGTATGTGTCCCTTCCAGACCACTCTTTCCTCCGCTCGGACACCGAGGTCTGTAAGGCAGCCCACTGCTGACCCTCCTCTAGCTGTGGTGGCAGCAAGATTTCACGGTGGCCCAAAGAGCCTGTGTTCTTTGTGTAAGAATGCCATTCCATTCCTAGCTGTCCCTAAGTCATGTTTGTGAACCATTTATTGAACCATTTCACACCAAGAATATGTTGGCATTGTAGGACTTTATAACCTGTGAATATAATATTATTTGGACATCTGTATTTGCATATATAATCCAGTTAAGATTAGGTATTCTAGGGAAAGAGACGTTTACGCAGTTATGGTTCCGGTGAGAAATGTATTCCATAGCCTCATAGATCCGAGTCTAAGTCCTCAGGTGGCAGCCCTGTTTTATGAGGTTGCAAAACCTGTTTGGATTCGGGACCCAGCTGATGGGGATAGGGCCATAGGAAGGGATTTTAAGGGTAAAGGTTCAACCTTGCATCGCTCACGTGTTTGTGGTGATGATGGTTTAAACCACCCCACTGTGACGTCAGCTGAACAGAGTACAGAACATAACAAGTCACATAGGCCGATGACTCATGACTGCTTCTGGTTCATGTCAGTCTACCATACAGACTTCTTAGTGTTATGTTGCAATGTCCTCCTTCCACTTAGGAAGGGGTTTTCTGTAAACAGTAGGCAGGAGCCTCCTACCGTGCTGCTGACCACATCTGTTGATTGGGGAGGGAACCGCAGTGACTGATTGACTTAAACAATGTAGCCTTGAGTGTTTGCTCTTTGGTGTCTGCATGGTCACTATCACCTAACGAAGTATGTTTCAGGATGTAGTCTTGTCATTGAGTGACATATGATTCTTTCTACCAAAGGGAGAAATACAATCGATTATCCACTGTTTCCAGAAGGGCTATAGTCATAATCCTGCCATGCTTTATTGGTGATTACCTAAATAAAAGACTCCAAGCCTCTGGATCCTACACAGTTCTGTGTGCATCCTCTCTCTCTCTCTCTCTCTCTCTCTGTATTTTATGTGTGTGTTTTGTGCATGTGTGATCTATGCACTGATGTGTGTGTTCACACATGTAGCGTCCTGAGACTAACATCCCTTGTCTTCTTTGATTGTGCTCCTCCTTAATTGATTTTTAAAGGTTTACGTATTTAATTTTATGTGGATGAGTATTTCGCCAGCATCTGTGGATGTGCACAATGTGTGCCTGGTACTTGTGGAGGTCAGAGCAAGTGCCTGGTTCTCTGGGATGAGTTTCAGGTGCTTGTGAGCCACCACGTGGATGCTGGGACCTGAAGCTGGGTCCTCTGTAAGAGGGTTCTGAATGAGCTGCTGAGCCGTCTCCAGCCCCCGCCACCTTTTCCCTTCTTTTCTCCTCCTCTCTCTTCCCTTCCTTCCTTGCCTTTTTTTTTTTTTTTGGAGACATAGCCTCACATTGACCTAAAGCTCACCATCCACCAGGCAGCCAGGTGACCAGCTAGCAAGCTTCAGCTGTCCCTTCCTTCTCAGTCAACTCTGCTGGGCTTCTCAGATCCCCAACCTGCTTAGTTCCTAGTTATCTTTTCTCCCACCTCACACTGTCACTCTTGCACACTTCACAGTCACACACTGTGACAGTCACACACTGTGACAGTCACACACTGACCTGTCACCCTCACATACTGTCACATTCACACACTGTTACACTTACACACTGTCACAGTCGCATATTGTCACACACACTATCATACACACTGTGACACACACTGTGACACTCATACACTATCACACACACTGTGACACTCACACACTGACACTCACACTGTCTCACACACACACACACACACACACACACACACACACACACACTGTCACAGTCATACTCTGGAGATGGGAACCCAGAGCTCCAGTTGGTCCTCTCCCTGCGGCTAAGTCACTGTCCCGTTCTCTGGGGGGCTGCTTTACAACTTGTGGCTGCCAGACAACTCCCCGTGCTGTCTCTGGGCTTCTCACTCCCCCACGGTGGCACTTTATCCCATTTCCAGACATTTGCACTCATAGTCACTCTGTCTGGACACTTCCGCCCATTCATCACCATGGAAACCCTTCACACTCTACATCTCCCCTTCTAGGAGAAGTGTTCCTGAGGCGTCTACCCAAGGGCGGCTGGCAGCCCCGCCCTGCCATTCATCTTCTGACTCTTCCTCAGAGTCTTTTAACACTAACACCTTCTGACACTTGATGATTATTTTTATTCACTTACTTTTTTTTTTTTTTTTTTTGTGGTTGGGGTTTCTATCTCCTTCCATAGCATACGGGCTCTGGAGGGCTTCCTGCCGGTCTGCCTGGTTCATCTCTACAGGCTCAATACCAGCATAGTGCCTGGCACAGAAAGCCTTCAGTGAGTCAACGGATTAACAGGGGGATGGATCTATGACAGTTCTTTTGAGCTGTTAGCTAGCAGTCATTGAGGTTTCTAGTTTTTGATCTTTACTGGACCTGGATTTGAAGTCTGGTTCTCTGCTGCCCGGCTGTGGGACCTTGAACCAAGCACTTACTTTCTGACTGAAGATCGTGTTGCCTTTTCTCACCTGCCACAGAACAGACAGATGGCACAGTACTGCTGGATCAGTGACACGCACCTGTACAGAAAGTACAACACAAAGCTGTCTGCACTAAGCACTAGATAAACACTAAGTAACCAAATACCGTGTGACGGGCATGAGCCACAGACTGCAACGTGTTTCTGGGTGTTTTGCTTGAAGTTACTCAAGTACTCTTCACAGTACCTCTTGAGGTGGTTATTGTTAGCCCCATTTAATAGATAAGAAAACTGAGGCTCAGGGAGACCCAGTGATTTAGTTCAATGGAGTTGGAGAGTGAAGTCAGAGTCAGGCACCCAGCCTAGTTACATGTCTTCACAGCTACATAGGGCCACCATACTTGCTGGCTTGGCCCTAAACCTGGGCTTCTCATGTACCATTGCTCCCAGGGAGGTCAGGACTTTTATGCACCATTTGCCTCAGTGTCATGCATAAATGTGAGGGTTTTTTTTTTTTTTAAAGTACATTGTAAACTAGGAACTTACACTAGGGGCTGGTTCAGAATTCTTTTGGGGGAAGAAACGTTTATCTTTGTTATGTTCCCTTGTGAGTTTTCTACCAGAGTCTGCTGAAGACGCTGGCAAACACATGTGCACCCAGGACACCCCCAAAGCATCAGCCAAGTGCTTTCACCCTTGCTCAGTGGTTTAGAGACAGGCGGGTAGATTGAATGACTTCCTCAACCCCACGGAGGTGTCCCAGCAAAGGGAAGGGCAGGGTTAATGTCTGGATGCATCTTTGCTGCATGTATGCCGAGGTCGTTGATGTGCCTCCTGATTTTTTTATGGGTATCTGTTTTATATCTTACATTTTATTTAGTTGGGTGGTTATTAACAAAACTAAGAGTTAGCCGAGTGCAAGTCAAGTTGCAAATACAAGTCAGATTTAACTGTTCTTTGCATAAATCTAAGGAAGTGTTTGTGTGTGTGTGTGTGTGTGTGTTCAGAGTGAGTATGCATGCGATTGCTAGTTTTTGTCAGGAATTGCTAAATCTCAGTTTAGCATTGCCTCCACCAGGTTGCCCCATGCACGTGCCTGTGAGGGAATTTCTTTGATTAAGGATTGATGTCTGAGGGCCCCCATCCCAGTGGCAGTGCCACACCTGCACAGCAACAATCATTCTTAATAATGAAAGCAAATGCGGCTTGATGTCAGATCTAGAGGCCCTGAGTCTTACTGTATGGACTTGGACAAGTTACTTAACCTCTCTGGACCCTCAGTTCTTTCCATCTTGAATGATGGGATGGATGCTTTACTGGTGAACATCACCCCCAGATTCATATGTTAAAATCCTGACACCCAATGTTGTGATCTTAGCAAGATGGGGCATGATCAGGACACCAAGGTGAAGCTCCGTGAGTGAGACCCATGTGCTTGTAAAGGAGGCGGGCGGGCGGGAGCTGCTTACCCATCCCCTCACCCCACATGGAGAGGCATGGCTTAGACAACCAGCTAGAGGAGAGTGTGCTTCATAAAAACAAACAGACAAACAAACAAACAAACAAACAAACACCAAATCTGCTGGTGTCTTCACTGTGGCCTTCCCAGTCTCCATAACTAGAAAAAAAATGCTTATAAGTCAGACAGCCAGGGTTATTTTTTGTTTTTTGTTTTTGGATTTGTTTTTTTTTTCTTTTTTTCTTTTTATTGGATATATTCTATATTTACAATTCATTTCCCTTTTTCTGGTTCCCCACCCCCAAAGGTCCCACATGCCCTTTTCCCTCCCCCTGCTCCCTCATCCACCCCCTCCCACCTCCCTGTTCTTATACTCCCCCACAATGATGTTTTGGTCCATTCTAGCACCAGTGTCCACTCCTTTCTTCTTGTCAGACATCACTTGGTATGTGATTTGTGTCTTTGGTGTTCCAAGATTCTAGGCTAATATCCACTTATCAATGACTGCATACCATGGGTATTCTTTTGAGACTGGGTCACCTCACTTAGTATGACGTTCTCCAGCTCCATCCATTTCTCTAAGAATTTCATGAGTTCATTGTTTCTAATGGCTGAATAGTACTCCATTGTGTATATATACCACATTTTTTGTATCCATTCCTCTGTTGAGGGACATCTGGGTTCTTTCCAGCTTCTGGCTATTATATATAAGGCTGCTATGAACATAGTGGAGCATGTATCCTTATTGCATGCTGGGGAATCTTCTGGGTATTGGTTTTTTTTTCGAGACAGGGTTTCTCTGTATAGCCCTGGCTTTCCTGGAACTCACTCTGTAGACCAGGCTGGCCTCTGCCTCCCAGAGTGCTGGGATTACAGGCGTGCGCCACCACCGCCCAGCAACTAGGGTTATTTTTAAGATTAAAAAAAAAAAAAAGTCACTACTGTGAACAAGTTATTTATTATTTAGTTTTACACAATATGAACATCTTTATAATTCTTTCTGATGACTTAGTTTTCATAGGGAAAATAAGAAATTTACTTTCAAACACAGAGAGTAAAGTGTAAGTCGCCCCAAATACTTAAATACTTAAATACTTAAAATACCTTTTTGTTGTTTTTTGATATTGTTTGCTTTTTTTAAGTCAAAACTTTGCTATGTATCCGAGGGTATCTTCTAACTCTGGGTCCTCCTACCTCTGCTAGAAAGACATTTGTGTGGTTACCACATCTCACATGCTTATTTGGATTGTTTTTGTAGTTGAAAGTAACAGAATATTAAAAAAACTTACATTATAAAATTTTATTATAAAAGACTTGCAAATAAATATAAATAATCACACACCAAAATTATCTAGATCCAAAGTCTATGCAACTCAGTGAATGTCTATATGGCTAGAATAGACATCCAGAATGGGCTGGCTCTGTGTAGCTTTGTATTAGATGTTACACTTTTAGTATGGAATATATTTTTATGCACTTATCCACCACCCAAAGGGAAAAAAAAATCCATGACAGGATTAGAACAAGAAAAGAAGTAATATCCATGGCCTTTCTAGTCTCCATAATTAGAAAAAAATAAATTTCTGTTTATAAGCCAGACAGCTAGGGTTATTTTTAGGATTAAAAAAAAGCAAGTCATTATTGTGAATGTTATATCCTCTTTCATAATGGACACCAGTTTTCTTAAAAAAAGTAAATCTTAGAAGAATTCTATAATTCACCATTTCTGGAACTGCAGCTCTCCCCTATGTAAGTCCGACACCAAGAGCCTCTTCTGGTCTAGCTAATACAAACATGCGACATTTACCTTCTCATTCACACGTATGCTTGCTTGACATAGAGCCTCATAGTGATTGAACATCGTGAATTTTCTAAACTTTCCACATTAGAAATTTGTTATTCATTTAATTTTATGTCTGTCCACATACTTCCTTTTATCTATCTACATACATTTTTTTCATACAATATATTTTGATGATTTTTTCTACTCCCTCAATTACTCCCCACTTTTTTTTTTAAAAAAAAAGATTTATTTATTTTGTCCATCTGAGTCCACTCTAGCTGTCTTCAGACACACCAGAAGAGGGCATCAGATCTCATTACAGATGGTTGTGAGCCACCATGTGTTTCCTGGGAATTGAACTCAGGACCTCTGGAAGAGCAGTCAGTGCTCTTAACTACTGAGCCATCTCTCTAGCCCCCTACTTTGATTTAATTTTTTAAAATGTACTCTCCTGTGTACTAGCTGTGGGACATTTGTTCTTTTGTGTTGTTTTGGTTTTTGGGTTTTTTTTTGTTTGTTTTGTTTTGTTTTGAGACAGAGTTTCTCTGTCTAGCCCTGGCTGTCCTGGAATTCACTCTGTAGACCAAGCTGGCCTCGAACTCAGAAATCTGCCTGCCTCTGCCTCCCAGAGTGCTGAGATTACAGGCGTGTGCCACCACCGCCCAGCGGGACATTTGTTCTTTATTTGGTTATTTATCACTAAGAGCTGGTATTATCCAATTTCTTGATGTTGAAATAGAAGATGGCTTGGTTCACCGCCTGCCAATCATCATTCTGTAACAGGCATTTCCATAAATGATTCTGGAGTCATCCCTGGCAGCATTATCCGAAGTAGTCTGGTCTGAACTCTGCTTCCAGCAGTATCTCTCCGCGGGCCTGTCGCCTGGGCAGAGGGATATAGCCTGCTTCTGACAAAAGCCTCTTGGGAGGGGAGGGCTGTGGAGCTCAGGACTAGATCAGTGTTTCTTGTGACTTGTCTGTTCCAGAAAACTCTAAGAACATCTTTAGCATTTGTGAGTGTGTCTAGAACAGAGAAAGAGCCCACAAACACCACTGCTAGAGCCCCTCCCCACCCCAAAATCTATTAAGATTCAGCAAAAGACTCAGGGTTCAGGCAAGCTACACCCTGCCAATGGTTTTCACTTAATAAAAACACCTTTATGCTTTTTTTCCTTTCCCAATTACCTAAATAGTTTCCCCCGAGGGAGCAGAATTGAAACACAGTTAAAACTATACAGTAAAAGAAAAGTCATCTAGAATCCCACTGCTTTAAGATACCTAGTTAGCACTTCATAAACTTACAGACGTTCCTTTAAGCACACACACTATTCACAAAGAGACTATTTTACAGAAACAGGACATAATAGATGCTATTTCTTCTGAGCTGTTGAAAAAGTAACTTCCGCTCTGCCAATGATCTCTTTCATACTTTCTCAGAGAAAGGAAACATTAGCAGCTGCCACCACACATCTTTCATGACCTTTATCAATGTAGGTGCACATAACTGATATATAATTTTATATAATTGTACAAAATTATGTATATGTGTAAAATGGAAAAATGGATGACACATTTTTCCATGCTATAATAACTCAGAAAATGCTGTACGTCAATGGTGCCAGCTCTGAATTGTTAATTATTATTAGTCTTGCCTTACAATGTAGTTGTAGTAATTTACTCATTCATGCCCCTGTTTTTTAAGCAAAAGCCTTTTCAATATTTTGTCATTCTAAACTCATTATTTTTTTTGTAAATGAGCTATCATTAATCCTGATACATTTTTGAGGTGGGACACTTACTAAGTAGCTGTCGTGATTGCTAAGAAAGCCAGTGTGATGTTGAGTGTCTTCAGGAATTTTGATCGGGGCATGCAGAGGGGCCGTGTGTTTACTCTGTACTTTCAAGTAGTGCCCCTTTTAGTGGGACTGTCTCAAAATGGTGATCAGATCATGTTTCCAGCCTCAGGAGCCACTGCTAAATTATTCCGTGGGGAAACTGCTGCCGAAGCAGAGAGGTTCTGTGCGGCTGACGTGGCACAGCGGTTCGCAGTGTCTGCCAGCTGTGAGTAACAGCAGGCTGTCAGGATGGGAGGCAGCAGAAGCAGCTGCAGCAGCTCCTGATTTAGGAGCAAAGATGTAAGTACTTATTTTCACCACTAACAACTTCACCCAAACCAAACCCAAGCTGAAGGAAACTAAGAGGGAATATAATTTTTCACTAGAGACCCTTCTAACAGATTCATTTGAAAAGCATTGAACCAGAGAAGACAGACGTTCAGGCCAGCACATGGTTTCATCAGAAGGAAGAACTTGACAGGATACTGTTTGGAAAACAAACAAACAAACAAACAAACAAAAAACAACGTCAAGTTCAATGATGGCTAAGGCTGGTTTAGACCCTCACTCTACAGTGACTGCAGGGGCCTTCCCTTGTCGGATGGAATGCATGAATGCATGGCTAACGTGCATGTAATTTCAACTTCCATAGGAATTTAGACACGTTTGATTATGGTGAGATGAAAGGAGGCTTGGCAATTACAGTGTTTGGGGAGAGGATAGAGCCTGTTAAATATTTTAAGGAGGATTCAAGCTGGTTAGAGCCGACTTAGACACAATGTGGAAACTTCTGTTCTCAAGCTATACAGATGACTAGGGGCACGGTGCCTGCCAACTGTGACAAATGGGGGACTTGGCACCGAGCGGCGAGCAAGCGGTGGCTGTGAGGCTTCTGTTCCCAAGGTTTATATCCCGAAGTCCTGTCCGGAGTTGCTGGTATTTGCAGAGTTCATAAACCATGTGTTTACAGGTTGGTGATTTTCTTTTTCTTTCTTTCTTCCTATGGAGACTCTTTTCTCTGCTCACCAGCTTTGCAGGAAACCTCAAAAGGGACCACCTGTTGTCTACCTGGAGCGCAGTTAATGTTTTTTGGCCAACAGATATTTTTAATTCCCACCTCTCTGCTGGGAAAACCTAGCTAGGCAAACAAGGTGGAAGAAGTGGTGGCCCCTGTGGAATTTGCAGCTCAGGAGGAAAAACAGATGTTACGAGGGGAGGAGTGACCGCTGGCTGGGAGAAGAGAGATCTGGGTCCTGGCACAGGTCCCGATGAGCCATGTGGCACTCTGGGCCTCAGCTCGTGTGCTGTATAGTGACCGCGCTGGGATGGGTGAGCTCTCTGGGGATTGAGTCCTCACCTAGTGTGAGACTCCCCCTTGCCGTACAGTTTCTCACACAGCTCTGGATTTTATCCACATCTAAAAGGATGGATATTTTCCTTAGGGATGCATCTCACCCATCACCAGTTAGGACTCTTCACATGGTGATATTCTGGAACAGTCTGGAAAGATCCTCCTAGAGGGGGCCCACTCACAGTATAGATACTATTAGGAACAAGCGTTGCTTTACAGAGAAAGCCCTTCCAAGTAGTGATTCGACATTGCCTCATCTTAGATGTCTGGGTATCGGTTTTCATATGCCTGGTGCTTTACTACTGATGACTTTTGAGGAACAGAGGGACAAAATGAAAGTTCTTAAGATGACCTGAAACAAAACAAAACAAGACAATACAAAAACAACAAGCAAACAAACAAACAGGCAGTGGCTTCAACTAAAATACAAAATACCATTAGTGACTATGTGGCGTTTCCTGGCTTCCAGAAACTCACCATTATAGATCAAGTGGTTACCCTGGAAACTGGGGCAAATTCATAAGATGCTTTAATAGAAATGATAGATTTCTTTAACATAATTACTACACACATACTCCCCCATCAGCCTTGCCTAGCCTAGCTCACTAGACTACCTACACAGGTCTGCATACATCCCTGGCTGTCTGTACTTTCCCATTTATTGTGGTTCTTCACGGTTTTTGGTTGGTTGTTGTTGTTTGTGACAAGATCTTATGTAGCCCAGTTCTGCCTGCAACTTACTATAGAGTCTAGGCTGGCCTTGAACTCCTTATCGTCCTGCGTTTAGACTCCCAAGTGCTGGGACTATAGGCATCTGTCTAAAGGACACACCAAGCTAGAGTGTCCTTTAGATCTGGGCAAGTCCCCTCCCCAGGGACTCCCACATCCATCTCCCAGTCCTTTATTTATCTGCCCCTTTGGCCTCTTATTTCATTGGTTTTATTCCCATTTTGAGTTAAAAACTCATGTGTCTTTCATTTGACATTATCCTACTAATCATCAAACCAGCCAATGAAAACGCACAATGAAAACATGTCCTTCATGACATCTGCTCTCTTCTCTCTGTCCTGATCTTTCCATCAACCCCATGAAACTGAGTTGACAGAGCTTCAAATCTGTACAGGTAGGACTTGATCTCCTGCATTGTTTTCCCTCCTCTTTCTCTGCCTCCCTCCCTCTCTCTCGCTTTGCTTGGTACAGGCTCTCTTGTGGCCCAGGTCTCTCTTGAGTTGCTCTGGCGTAAGGCTAACTTACTGGTCTCCCTGCTGTCATCTCCCCCATGCCGTTCTGACCCTGTGCTCTCAGTGCACACCGACTCTTCTTTCTTCGTTTCTCACCTAAACTGTTATTTTGAAGCCTGTGTTCACCTTTGATGGTCTCATTTATAGCTGTGATTTTAATTATGACATGGGTGTTGATACTGCCTAAATTAAAGCACACAGACTCTTCAGGAATAAAAAAGCAATGCAGAAACAGATGAATATCATCTGCCACAAATGCATGTCTCCTTAGACTTCTCCTGGGAGCTCCTCCTGACTCGTTACAGCTTCGGACTCCTCCAGCAAGCGTTTCCCAAAGGCAACTAAACTCACCATGGCCCAATGTGCTTCTCCCAGGAAAATTCTCGATCAGGGACATCAGCCTCCCCAGTCACCAATCCAGGACTGTGTGAGCCCAACTAACCTCCAGATCCCACTTATTCTGCCTCCTTGCTGTCTCTTGAATCTGACACCCATGCCTAGATCAGTCTTCCTCTTTACCAGTCCCTTAGTTTGGCCTGTACTGATTTAAGGAGAACATTGCCGGTTGACTCTGAAGCCTCACCTTGCCTGCGGTATTCCATTCTGGAACCATTCTCTCCACTAAATTACTTTATTTGCCTTACCGTCTGATGTTAAAAAGGTTTGACACAGAATTGTGTCTTATTTTGCAATCCCGATGCTTATAACAGCATAAGGCTCATAGCAGTTACTTAATGGACTACTCTCGTGCGAATGGAAGGGGGAGGAGATGGCCACCCGCCCCACCTGCATTGGCCTTGTGCTGTCCCGGCTAACCCAGTGGGAGGTGTAGTTTTGAAATCTTCAGTGGTTTCAGGATAACTTCTGTAGGATGGAGACATCACCATCTCCAAGCTCCATTTCAGAATGAAATGTCCCTGGAGACGTGCTGGGTGCTCTGTGGTTAGGGAGACATAAAATTCTTATATTTATGCCTGCATATTTGTGCCCACTCTTAGATAAAAGGATAGGCTATGTCTCATGTGGTACATAAGTTAAGAATAGACCAGGAAGATTTTTAAAAGGAAAACTGATAAATTGTTGTCAGAAATGACAGGATGTTGGGCAGGCAGAAACAGCATATATATATATATATATATATATATATATATATATATATATATATTTTAAAGTAAAGAATCCCAGGTCTTAACTGTGAGTTGGCAGCACATGCCTTTAATCCCAGCACTCAGCAGGCAAAGGAAGGTGGAGGCTAGCCTGGTCTACAGAGCAAATTCTTGGACAGCCAGGGCTACCCAGAGAAATGCTGTCTTAAAAACAGACAAACACCCAAAGAAAACAAAACAAAAAGAACAAAACAAAAGTACCCCAACAAAACCAAACCCTCCCAGAAAATGAAAACAAAAACAAACAAAAAAAAAACCCAAACCCGGTCTTGGGAGAGGTGGGGCTACATGCCTTTCTCAGAGGCTGAGTGAGGCAGCTAGGACAGGCTGGAGGGGATGGGGGGGGGAGACAGGGGGCCGCGGGGGGGGGGGTCCTTACTGTCAGTGCTGCTCTTTATGCCCTAGGCACTCAAACCACCAAGTCTATGACCCACTCCACTGACCATGGCTGCTGTGCCCTAGGCGCGTTCCTTTGCCCAGGAGTCCTTTTCCAGTGTGTACTCCTCTTCCCAGAGCACATCTGTCTCTTTCACCCTCTTCCAGGATCGTGCACTCTTTGCTGGTCTCAGTTGCAGGTGCCTCTCTTTCTTTTTGTTTTGTTTTGTTTTGTTTTTTCGAGACAGGGATTCTCTGTGTAGCCCTGACTGTCCTGGAACTCACTCTGTAAACCAGGCTGGCCTCGAACTCAGAAATCTGCCTGCCTCTGCCTCCCAAGTGCTGGGATTACAGGCGTGCGCCACCACTGCCCAGCACTGCCTCTCTTTCTTTCTTTGACTGGGTGCAGCACCTTCATAATGGATTTCACTTGCTTCATACTCTCATTCCCCATACACGTCATTATAAGTAGTTTGTGTGTGTCCCCATTAGATGTCTTGGCTAGTTTTATGTCAACTTGTCACAAGCTACAGTCCTCAGAGAGGAAAGAGCTTCACTTGAGAAAACGCCTCCATGAGATCAGCCGTAAGGCATTTTCTCAATTAGTGATTGGTGGGGAAGGTCCCGGCCCGTTTCGGGTAGTACTGCCCCTGGGCTGGTGGTCCTGGGTTCTATAAGAAATGCTGAACAAAGCCACGAAGAACAAGGCGGTAAGAAGCACCCCTCACCTCATGGCCTCTGCCTCAGCTCCTGCCTCCAGGCTCTTGCCCTGTTTCAGCTCCTGTCCTGACTTCCTTCAGTGAGGGACTATGGTGGAGACGTGTGAGCCATATAGACCCTTCCTTCCCCAAGCTGCTTTTAGTCATAGAGTTTCATCATAGCAACAGAACCCCTAAGGCATGAGTAAACTCCAAGAGTACAAGGAGTAAGTTTGCCTTGTTCTCTTTATGTGGCTTAACTTGGCATGTACTAGGCACTTACTCCCTATTATTAGGTGAGAACACGAACTGTGGATTCTTTCTATGTAGTTTTGGGACTTACCTTCTTCACTATAAGAGCTATGGAGAATCAGCTTCTATGGGAGAAAAGTAATTTTATTTCAATTAACAAATGAATTTATATTTGTGTAAAATAATTACTTGTTGAATGAAAGAACTACTTTTTTTCCCCCCGCATTCTCTATAGATGAGTTAGACCCCAGTTGGAGTCAGTTAATGATATTTGATGTATTTGATGAATGGCATCCAGGTCAGCACGATGATGTCATTAATGCCCTGAGGAATACAAAGTGGGTCCTTAGCGTTAAAGAAAACAGTGGTAGCAGCCTTGTAGAGAAACTCCAGCACAGAAGCAATGTCAGGGAGGGTAGTGTGTGCTCGGCGCCCAGAGAATCTGCAGCAGTCATTTATAAGCTGTCCCCAGAAAACAGCACACTTTGGCAACTGTGTTGTGATGCCTGCAGACATGTGTGCTCAGAAAAGAACCCTCTCCATCATCTTGACACGCCCTTCGATGTCCTCTAGAACTGAAGTTTGAACCTTGGTTTTTGCCATCATAAGTGGTTCCTACAGAAATTGCCCTAATGTGCTAAATTCAGCACCAGAGCAGCACTCCTGGGGAGCAGTGCTATCGGCAGGCACTAATTCCAGACTGAGAGAACAAGGGACATAAGTGCCACGAAAACACGTGTATGCATCCACCGACTATTTCTGTACATGAACAGTGGGCAGAGGAGTAGAACACCAGAAAGTGGAACGGAACTTCGTTGGCTGACAAATTGGATGAAGAGAAAAAACAGAAATGAATCTTGGAGTTCTTATTTTTATCATTGAATAGCTGTCTACTTACCTACCAATCTCATTAGGCTGAATGAGCCTATTTATACAGGCTGGATGACTTTGAAGGTTGTAATCATTGTATTCACATGAAATGAATTTTTACATAATTGCGTTTTTGTGTTGAATATATTCAATGCCTATTGCTAAGTACTGTGCTTTTCTTTTTTCTTTTTCTTTTTCTGGACAAAAACATTGGGCTAGAAATCCTCTGACTGATTTCCTGTGAAGTTCTTCATTTGGTGACTAATGCAGATGAGCTTGGCAAAATCTCTGACCCTTTCTGATCTTGCCTATTGTTTCTCAAACGAGCAGTCCCACGGATTCCACTAGATAATGAAATAACAAGGCACAGGCGGGTACTTCTGGGGAAGACAAGATAAGGTAGCAGTGGGTTATTATGATAAGAGAAAGGGCAGAATGACTATTGGAAATAGTAACTCTGGGTTAGATTATCAATAATAAAGTAAAATGAAATGAAAAGTTCATTATGTATGAAAGATAAAAGCTAAATAAAACGACATGCTCTAAACAGTTGAGAATGCAATTCTTGCATTTTGGGGCATAGGGGGTGAGGAAAGCAATAGCAAGAATTTAGTATTCAGGAAAATCATGAACACCATTTTGGATTTATCCTACAATGTCACTGAGCAAGACCTGAACTTTAAAAGTGCACCATTTTTTTTTTAAATGAGAATCGAGTGTCATACTGCCAGCTTATAAGTCATTCCATTGGTGCAAAATGATGAACTAATTCAAAAAATCTTTTGTTGGATTGTCTCTTTGACGGTTTCAGATATACATGTACACACACACACACACACACACACACACACACACACGCTTCTAATTACCGCTGCTCTCCCCTCTAATGGTCCCCTCTCCTATAGGAGTTTCTTTTCCATGTTCACATCTTTTTGGTTTTATTACCCGCCAAGTTTAACCAGGGCTGTCTGTGTGACTACATGCTTAGAATTACTGACTGGAATCTGATGGGATCTTCATCATTAGGCACACAACTGACTTGCCCTCCTTTAGAACCAACCAGGAGTCATAGAGCCTCGAGGGCCCCTCCCTGATTCATGGTTGACTGTGGACAAGTCGAGCCTCATGCAGGCTTCTCGCGGGCAGCTGTGGATGCTGGGAGGTCAAGATTGCATTGGTTGTGGTTTGCCCAGAAGAAAACATTTCTTTCCCCTCTCTTTTGGCTCATTTATTTTTTCCATCCCCTCTTCGTCCTTGTTCTCTGAGCCTTAGATGGTGTGGTGTAAATGTCTTCTTTAGGGCTGAGCACTCAACCACTCTGTGTTCTCCGCACCTTCGGCAGCCTTGGGTTTCTGTATTCACCACCATTCTTTGCAAAGACAAACTTCTCTGATTAAGACTGAAAATAGCACTTGTCTGTGAGCATAGACATAAATATTTAGCAGGCAGTTAGGCACCATGTCGATTTAGCTAAACACTAGTGGCAAGTTCCCCTCTCCCCATCCAAGACCTCTTCATCCATGGTATTTTAATCAGGTTTACAGTACTAGGCATGCATTTCTCCCCCAAACCAAGTTAAGTGATGGTTACCCCCATAACAGTTATACCACCGTTGTGCCAGTAGACACATCTTGCCTGGCTTGGTATTAGAGTTCACAGAGTTCTTCTCTGGGTAAGACCACTGTTTTTTTTTTTTGGTTTTTTTTTTGTGTGTGTGTGTGTGTTTTTTTTTTTTTTTTTTTTTTGGTCTTGCCCCACCCCTCAAAGCCTGCTTAGTCCCTTCCTAAACTATGGAAGCTAGCCAGCATGGAGGAAGCTTTCAGCCTAGTTCCAGCTCAGATCTTTCTTTCAGATCACGGCTTTCCACCAAGATGTGTGATGTCTTCAGCAATAGGATCTTTTCAGTTAGTTCTGATGGGCAACCAAAATGGCAAGCACTTGTATTGTTTTGGGGGGAATTCATAAGGAGGTAACACCTGCCATTGTGACTTGGTTAAATAACTATAGCTATTAGGTGCAGTATCCAGTTTGCAGGCTGTCTTCTTTCTATCTTTTAAAACTATGTATTAACTGGGTTTACAAATAGATTTCCACAGGGCTTTTCGTGTACTCTTCAGTTTGGTTAACCCCTCCCTTTCTTCCCCTCTTCTTCCTTCTCCATCTCTATTTCAGCAATCCCTTCCATTATTCTCCCTCTTTGTTTCCATATTTTCTGCCACTCACCATCCTTGAGGTAACCTTTGACTCAGTGACCCTTTTCTAGTTTCCCCGCCTCTATAAGGAAAACACACAGATCCTAGAGGTAGGATCCATGTATAAGAGAGAGCATGTAAAGTTTGTTTCTCTAGGTCCTGGGTCACCTCACTCCAGTACCATCCATTTACTTGTGATTTCATTTTTATTTACAGCTATGAAGATTCCTCTGTGTAAATGTATCACCTTTTCATTATCCATTCATCTATTGACAGATATCCGGGCTGCTTTTCTTTTCTGACTGTTGTGAATAGGCAAGCAACAATGGTCTTTGAATGAGTGTCTCTGGAGTAGGATATAGAGTCCTTTGGGTAGATGTCTCTGAGAGGTATGGTGGGTCATGAAGTTCTGTTTCTAGCTCGTTGAGGACCCTCCAGACTGATTTGCATAGTCGCTGTGCCTGTTCACACTCCCGCCAACAGTGAGTGAGGTTTCCTGTTTCTCCGCATTCTTTCCAGCACTTGTTGCCATTTGATTTCATGATGGCAGTCATTGCCACAGGGGTGAGAGGGAATCTCATTGATCTTTCAATTTGTTTCCCCCACCCCCTCACTATTGCTAATGATGTTGAATACCTTTTAAAGTCTTATTAGCCATTTAGATTTCTCTTTAAAAGTATCTGTTTATGACTATGGTACATTCTTGAATTATCAGTTTTGTTTGCTTACAATTTTTAAGTTCTTATTCTGGATATCAGTCCACTGTTGGATGTACAGCTAGCAAGGACTTTCTTCCATTTTGTGAGGTGACTCATCACTTCACAGCTTCTTTTGTTGTATAAAAGTTAAAAAAAATTAAAAATCACGTTAGTGTATACAACAGTGATTGTGCGGAGTCCCAGGACAACTTGTGGGAGCCAGTTCCTTCCTTCTGCCCTGTGGTCTGGGGACTGAACTCAGCTCCTATGCTTTATAGTGTGCACCTTGGCCCACTTGGCCACATCTCACTGGCTCTGTGCAGAAGCTTTTCAACATCATGAGGTCTCACCTGCCAGTTGTTGGCTGGGACACTGTTTTAATAACAGCTTTTGTTGAACACTTACTATAGTTCCTTTTCTAAGTGCTTCTAGCAAGGAGAGTCTAACTTTTTAATGGTTGCTCCATACCAGGATCTACAAATGTCTTGGACTACATTAATCACTGCTCTCAGCTCATGTGGCCTCTGGCCAACAGCTTGGTCACACCTGTTAGACCTTATACTTGTTTATTAAAATATTAGTTAAACCTTGGGTCTATGCCACAAACAGTGCTATGTCTTACTTACCCTAGCCTGGTCTTACAAGGGTATCTGGAACAAGATACAGTATCCTTTAACAAGGCTACTTTGCCTGGGATGTTAAGTTACTTGTCTCACAGCTGATCCTCAGAGGTGCTGGAATGCAAATTAATTTCAAGTTCGAAGAGCTCTCCACTATGATGCCTGATCCAGTATCACCTGTGTGTGTGTGGCTTATCTTGTCACACCTTTATAAAATATAAAGTAACCTGGATGAAAAGGAAATATTTATTCCAAACTCACCCTCATACTTAACAGGCACGTTGTTACTTATCCACATGGTATTTCATTTCAGTTACATAACAGCCCTTTAAAGATTCCATATTCAAGATGAAGGATCTAGAACATTATAACAATTGAGTGATTTTTCCTCCCCAAATATGCATGGCTGGGAAATAACTGAGTAAAAAAAAATATCAAAGCTTAGTTTCAATTTCCTTTTTTGAAAGATTTATTTTAATGTATGTGCATACAAGCATGTGTGTGTGCTTCCACCCACCCTTGTGTACAGGGGCCCATAGAGGCTAGAAAAGTGTGCTGGATGTCCTGGAGTTGAAGATGATTGTGAACTTCTCAATGGAATTAAATTCCAGTCCTCTTCAAGTGGTCCCAGTTCCTGGGCCATCTCTCCAGTCCCATCAATTTCCAATTCTTTGGAACTTTGATATTTTCCACAAAGATTAAAATGGGAAATCTGATGAATGAGGTTGGGGCTGTGATATTTGGAGAAGACTGCTGAGCTGCATGGTGGGCGTCTTAGTCAGGGTTTTTATTCCTGCACAAATATCATGACCAAGAAGCAAGTTGGGGAGGAAAGGGTTTATTCAGCTTACACTTCCACATTGCTGTTCATCACCAAAGGAAGTCAGGACTGGAATTCAAGCAGGAAGCAGGAGCTGATGCAGAGGCCATGGAGGGATGTTTTTTTACTGACTTGCTTGGTTCATTCAGCTTGCTTTCTTATAAAACCCAAGACTATCAGCCCAGAGATGGCACCACCTACAATAGGCCCTTCCCCCTTGATCACTAATTGAGAAAATGCCTTACAGCTGGATCTCATGGAGGCATTTCCCCAACTGAAGCTCCTTTCTCTGTGATAACTCTAGCTTGCGTCAGGTTGACACACAAAATCAGACAGTACAATTGACTCCTTGTCAACTTGACACACAAAAACATTACCACTTAGCCTCAGCCCTTTATTATTCATCCCCAAGGTTTAAATAACTTTAAAAGTCCCATAGTTTTGCATATTAAAAGTTCAATCCCTTTAAAATGTCCAATATCTTTTAAAATTTAAGGTCTTTTAACAATTTAGAGTCTCTTAACTGTGGGCTCCACTAAAATGCCTTCTTTCTTCATGAGGGAAAAATATCAGGGCGCAGTCACAATCAAAAGCAAAATCAAACTCCAACTGTCCAATGTCTGGGATCCATCCCACGATCTTCTGGGCTCCTCCAAGGGCTTGGGTCACTTCTCCAGTTCTGCCATTTGTAGCTAGGCTCTAGCTGCCTGTACTTCACTGCTGCTGCTGTTTTTGGTGGTCATCCCATGGTATTGGCATCTCCAAAACAGTGCTGTCTTCCATTGCAATTAGGCTTCACCAATAGCCTCTCATAGGCTTTCTTCATGGTGCCAAGCCTCAGCTCCTTTGAACGGCCCCTTCAGTCCTGGGCCATCAATTGCAACTGAGGCTACACCTTCACCAATGGCCTTCTGCAGCCTCTCACAGTGCCAAGCCTCAGTTGCTCTTCATGACCCCTTCAACCTTCAAAGCTAGTACCACCGGTGTGACTCTTACACATTACCAAGTCCCACTGCCAACACAAGGTACAACCTTGGCTATCTATGGAATTCAGCCTCTTTGTGCTCTCAGAAACACTTCCCAGAAGATTTTACCTCAATAATGCTGGTCTCTTCTTAATCACTGCTAATTTCTTCTTCTTTTTTTTTATTTCATATTTCTGACTATGAATAACATGCCTTTTTAAAAAATCTCCTGTACATATATTTCATTAATTGCTTTATACAATTCTTTTTATTAGATATTTGCTTTATTTACATTTTAAATGTTATCCCCTTTCCTCATTTCCTCTCTGAAAACCCCCTATCCCATCTTCCCTCTCCCTGCTCACCAACCCACTCACTCCCACTTTCCTGACCTGGCATTCCCTTACACTGGGGTATTGAGCCTTCCAGGACCAATGGTCTCTCCTCTCATTGATGTCTGAAAAGGGCATCCTCTGCTACATATGTAGCTGGAGCCATGGGTCCCTCCATGTGTACTCTTTAGTTGATGGTTTAGTCCCTGGGAGCTCTGGGGGTACTGGTTGGTTCATACTGTTGTTCCTCCTATGGGGATGCAAATACCTTCAGCTCCTTGGGCCCTTTCTTTAGCTCCTCCACTGAGGACCCTATGCATAGTCCATTGATTGGCTGTGAGCATCCTCCTCTGTATTTGTCAGGCACTGGCAGAGCTAATATCTTAGCTCCAGCTAACCAGCATCAATAGTTCCAATAATGCAAATGTTTCAATTTTGCAGTTCTGGTATCTTATTAATCACAGATGATTCTTCAGCTCCAGCTAACCGAAACCACAGAAACTTTACAATCAAAACAGTAACAGCCCTTATAAGAGTCTTTAATTTTTCCCCTCTGAAATTTCACAAGCCAGGTCTCCATCATTTTCACTGTTCTTAACATTGTCTTCCAAGCTCCTACAAAACATTTCAGAGAGCTCTTAACACCCAATGGATCTTCTAGCCCGAAGTTCCAAAGTCCTTCCACAGTCCTCCCCAAAACATGGTCAGTTTGTCGAAGGAATACCCCACTCCTGGTATCAATTTGTTTTAGTCAGGGTTTCTATTCCTGCACAAACATCATAACCAAGAAGCAAGTTGGGGAGGAAAGGGTTTATTCAGCTTACATTTCCACATTACTATTGATCACTAAAGGAAGTCAGGACTGGAACTCAAGCAGGTCAGGAAGCAGGAGCTGATGCAGAGGCCATGGAGGGATGTTTCTTACTGGCTTGCTTCCCCTGGCTTGTTCAGCTTGCTTTCTTATAGAACCCAAGAATACCGGCCCAGGGATGGCACCACCCACAATGGGTCCTCCCACCCTTGATCACTAATTGAGAAAATGCCTTACAGTTGGATCTCGTATGGAGGCACTTCCTCACCTGAAGCTCCTCTCTCTGTGATAACTCCAGCCTGTGTCAAGTTGACACACAAAACAGTGAGTATTCACTGTCTTTTAACGACTGAGATTGGATTCTGAGACACGTGTGTGTCATCCCTTAGGAAGGTCTTCTGAGCTTTAGAATCTTGGCATATACTTCTATGAGGTCCCCGAGGACCTACTTTCCTCAGAGAAGAAAACCCAAGCGTTCTAGGAAAACCAAAACGGTCCTAGACTTTGAGACTCTACAAACATGGTTAGTGAGTTGGTGCACTGGAGTAGCTGAGCGAGCCAGGTCTTATATAATACAGAATTTTACCCAGCAGTAGAGAGCCCAGAGTGCTTTAGGTCTGTAAATGAAAGAACTTTATATCAGCAGGGGCCTTGGCTTGAACTTCCCTGGCCCACTCATGGCTTCACCTGCAGGGCTGGATTCCTTCCAGAGTCTCTTTCCAGCTCATTGGCTCGATGAGTCTGAATGTCTGCTCTTGTTCAGAATATGTCTCTCAGACTTCCCCACTGAGTGGCGAGGAATGACTCAGACTGGGGGTGCAGAATATGTATCTGTTTATCTGTCTCATAGCCAGTGTGGAAAAAATTTTTTTTGACATCTCATGCTTGTCTCGAAAAATGACTGCAAACTTGAACTTCCCTTCAGAATGTTTGCATTGATGTTAGATTAAAATTCTATTGAAAGTAAATTATCAAAGAAAATTGATGCTTCATGTTCATCCTGTGGCATCTTGCCCTACTCCTGGAACAACCAGCCTCCTGTGCAGAAAGCACTGGACCACGCTTCTTAAAGTTGTGAATGCTGATATTCTCACCTTAATCCAGTCACCTTTTTTTTCCTGTGTAGTCAAGTGATACTGTTTCTCTCTTTCCTCTGTCTAAGTCTTGGATCAATGCAGGCACTACATTAAGTGTCAAGGAGGATTTGTTGATTTCACAGCAGTAATAAATATTCAAGCCTCTTACTGGTGATGTGTGCAGAATATGTTGTGGGCACATTTTCTAGTCCATCTAGAGATGTAGCAATTATTAACAACTCTTGAGTATTTACTATATTTAAATTACTTGTAGGTTTTAGATGTCCTTTTTTTTTTTTTAAATCTTCATCGTAATTCTGTAAGGTAGGGTTCTGTGATCGTCTCTGCAGGTGAAGAAAACATTATGATATAGGTATAACTAACAGGTTTATATAGTCAGCAGATGGTAGAACAGGGTTTCATGTTCAGTTATTCCAGGACTGAGGTGTGCTCCTCTTCTCAGGCATTTACAGCCATTGATCTGCAGCAGAGAGAATGCTCTGAGAGCACTAAAGATTTTTATTTCCCTTAGCTGCTGTGTGAGTCTTCTTTGCCCCTTGGCACTTGACATGAGGCCTAAAGTCACAGACACATCCCTCTACTGGGGCACTCATCCTGACTCCGAGAGTACCAGTTAAATGGTAGGCTGGGTGGCTGAGAAGTAGGGCTCCTCTGCCAGCCCAGGGCTGCCAAGGAAGCTTGGAGTCCTTCTTGAAGGATGGGGTGCCTCTAGCTATTGGTGGCAGAGTGGGGTGCAGGAAGAACAGGTCTGTGGGAGGCCAGACAAATGGCAACAAAAGGAACCCATTGTCAAGGACCATCTGTGGGGCTCTGTGGTCTAGTGGAGTAGAGACTGTGCCAACTTTTGTTTCTAAGCCTTCAGGAAGTCCCCGGGCTGGTACTGGTGACTTAGAGTATCTGTGCCAAGCTAATTGACTTTGGCACAGGCACCACGTTTTCCTGGCACCCCACCTCTCCATAATTGGAACTCTTGGCCAGAGCGTACTTCTGTGTCTTTCCTGTTACCCAGCTTCATCCAAAGGAAGGATAAGGACTTTGGGGATCAATAAGCGGTTAAGGCAATAAGATAACTTCCCTGTAAGATTGGTTTCAGGGGTGGCCTTGCTGGAGTCCGGAGGCTGTTCTCCACGAGCCCTTTGATTCATTCTTGGAGTCAGAGACTGTAAGATGCGTGCCCACTACAAAGAGCCACAGTACCCCAGATATTGCTGGAAAAACATGTAAGGAAACTATCCAGTCTCCCTGCTCTGAGTTTTAAAAATTATTACTGAAATGTAAGGTTTTCATCTCACTCTTGTTTGGGGGGCGTGTGCTTTTCAGTTATAGCTAGTGACCCTGGTTTAACAAGACATGTATATAATGTGGGCCCATCTTTGCTCATTTGTCTTTATGGGACATAATTCAGTCACTCTTTGGCCAAATCCCTTCACCCACAGCCTCAACATCCTTTACTGTTTTTGAGTTTCTGTTTAAGAGTGTAATTCAATATTTGTTGTGCAAATGGTTGGATGAAGCCATGGTGAAGTTATCACTGCTCTACATTTGAGATGTTTATAAAGAGAACTTAATTGCCAGCCACAGGGTATGGGCATAAGCACAGAAAACCCATGCCCTTATGGAGGCTGAAGCTTGAGTCTCCGTCTAATATTGGGGTATTTCCAGTTCACTTTCTACTTGAGGGTGTGTTCCTAGTTGTAGCCCCCCCTTGTGTTTTCCACCCTGGCCATTTAAAACTTTATGGTGTCTCTTGCAAGATGCTTACTCTAGAGGCAGCCAGTAGAACTGGTCAGTCTGCTTCAGGAAGAGTTTTCCTTCTCGGGCCTCATGTGTATAAACTCACGTGTATATACATTGTACTGGTCTTTACCGTCTGTATCCCTCTCTCAGAGGAATATGTCTCTAAGTGCGGTTCAAACGTGTGCTCCCGTATCCTGCGTTCCACATGTCTGGTTTGCGATTCTTCCCAGCAGCTTCTCTTTCGTGTCTAAGCTCCTCCACATGATCCAGCACATTCGTGTTCGTTGCCTTCTCCACTCTAAACTGATTCTTTAAACCTGAATACCAGTTGCACGCCTGGCCCTATTCTGCCCAGCCAACCCTGGGGAAATAGCTGTTTGTTTGCTGTCTCTTTTGCCTTGCTTTTGTTAGTACACCATTTCTAAGTCTGCCTTGAACGTAGTAGCTCCACTGAAATGGTTCGTGCTAAGACCTTCAGAGTTCCTAATGGTCCAATCCAGTGACCCAGAGGACATCTTTCACTTGTCCTTTCTCAACGTGCCCCTAAGTTTGGAATTGTTGGCTGTTCCTGTTTTTGCAGCAGTCACTCCTCAGGTTTAGGGAGCACCGCTTCCTCCCAGTTCTCGGGGTATCCCTCCGTCCACCACTTCCGCCACTTGCACATGCTCTTTTGCTGTGTCCTGGTCCTTCACATTGGTGTCCCTCGGACTTTCTTCTCATTATCAGTTTTCTTAGTTATACTGTCCATTGCTCTTCTCAGACATCTTTCTTGGTCTCCAGACCATCACAGCCAATGCCTTATTGACTTAAGGCTACTTGTGTCCCCCAGGTCCCTTACACTTAGCATGTCTCAAGCTGACTCCATCATCTTTGCTAACGAATCAACTCCTCTCCCAAGTTTACTGTATATCAAAAAAAAAAAAAAATGCAGCATGGCCTCAGCTCTGGAGATTGTCCTTGGTTTCTCCGCAATATTCTCTAGCTAACAGAGTACCGGTTCATGTCAATTCTATTATAAAACATGAGGTACTTGCACAATGTTCTTTCTTCTTGTATAATGTATATATAGTCCAACTTGCTCTTTCTCTCAAATAGCCTGGAGCACTGTGCTCCCTCACTTTGTCCAGGCTTTCCTCTGTGCATCCTTTCCCCAGAAGTCAGTGATGAATAGTCCCTGCACACGGTGTCTGATACTTCACTGAATTTAAAGCTTCTTTAAACCAAGGACCATGTGTTGGTTTTCTATGTGCTTCAAATGCACATGATAGAGTTGGGGATTATTCCACAAATACTTGCTTTGTAAATGAATGGTTCAAATTATCCCCACAATAGCAAACTTATCACAGTTAATCAACCTCGGAACTTTGGGGGGCTATGATTGATTTCCCTATTTAGTAACTTGGGTCTCCAATTAGGTTTCTACTATGACAGCACATTTGGATATATTGATTAAAAGCAATGTTAGTTGATTTTATTATTCTAAATAACATTTACCTACTATCTATCTATCTATCTATCTATCTATCTATCCATCCATCCATCCATCCATCCATCCATCTATCTATCTATCTATCTATCTATCATATCTCTCTCTCTCTCTCTCTCTCTCTCTCTCTCTCTCTCTCACATAGAAAAGTTAGATACTATGAACAAACTAAAAGAGGAATATAAAACCATGTAAAATTCTGTTACCTGAAAGTAGATAACTACTGCTAACGTGTTGACACGGGACTTAGCTTGCTCTCTAAATTTTTAATTTTGATGATAGAAGAAGGTCAGGACTGGTGAACAGTTTCATCTGTTGGGCTGTCCCTTGGAACACTAATCAGTCCTGAGGTCACAGGACTGGGGGGCTCATGGCAAGCCTGACCTGGAGCCGGGTCAGTGTTAGTTTCTGCCGGCTTCATCAGATGGCCAGAGAAGGCAGCGCCGTCAGCAGCCATGACCTTTCTGTCAGACACACTCACACCAGGGCAGTACCTTAATCAGCTCAAGCTGCTGCAACACAATTCCAAAGACTTGGTGGCTTAAGTGACAGAAATGTATTTCTCACATTTCTAGAGCCTCGGAAGTCCAGGGTCAATTTGCTGGCAGATCTGCTGTCTGATGAGGTCCTCCTTTTAGGTTTGCAGAGACCAGTTTTCTGATTATATCCTTCCCTGACCGCAGAGAGGGAGAAAGTTCCCTTGGGCCTTTGCATACGGGCATTAACCCCATTTATGAGGGCTCCACTGACATAATTGTTTTGCCTTTCAAAGGCCTCACCTCCTAACTCTATCACATTAGGATTCAGGATTTCAACTTGCAAATATTTGGAGAAAACCACATTCAGTCTATATACTGGGGTAGCTACTCCTGTTTGAACTAAGACCCGAGAGGGTAGCCTGGCATTTGGAAAGGAGGCCAGGGACTGTGTGAAGTTGACCCAGACTAGCAAGGTCCCCAGAGTCCTCTTGGTGAATAATTGGGAAGCAGAACAAGAATCAGGTACGAGGGCAGGACACCAGGGCCAGTATACTGTAAAGAAAGTAGCTATTTGGGCATGGTGGGGGGGGGTCAATCTATGGGTTCATGCAGGGGCATTGCAGCTGGAGTCTAGGGTGTCAGGGCTAATTCACATCACCTCAGCAGAGACTGAGCTCTGAAAGCCTTGTCGAGCTGAATAAGTTTTGTCTGGAAACCAGGAAGAATTTCGCTGCCAGGTAGAAAGACTTGGTAACTGTAATAGCTATTCGAGGCTCGAGAAATCAGGAATTGAGAAATCCCAAATGGGTTGGAGTGGCGAGATTCCCACCACAATCTACTTCCTTCTGTGACCCATTTAACTGTTGTACACCGTATGTCTATACAAAATAATTAAAGCTAATTAAAATTAATTTTGGTTGGTGAATGTTTGAAGAGTTTCATAATAACTCTTGAGATAATTGGAGATGCTTTGGGATGCCACAAAAGGAGCATTGAACTGGATGTTTAAACTAGAAATGTGCAGCTAAGGGTAGCTATGGGATGACAGCTTTGACAAGGAAGGAACAGGGAGTAAAGAGCTAGGAGTCTGGGCTTGAACTCAGTCTGTGGGTGAACTTGTTCACTGAAAACCAACCAACCAACCAACCAATCCTTTAGTGTAGCACTCACCGGTTTCTGTGGTGTGGACACCCATAGCAGAGTGGCTTTTGAAATTACCTCTGGCTTAATCGACAGTTCACAAAACTCTTGAATATTTCATAGACAGTTCTGGAAAGCCCTGCAGAAGGCAGCTAGCGATAGCTGGTGTACTGACACGCTTCTTCTCTGGTCTTCTACTGAGCTTTGGTAAAATCTTGGGTAAGTCACTATTCTGTAGCTCTTAGTTTTATAATTTTTTAAAGAAGTGAGGTTTACTCAGATGCTCGCTAAGATTCTTGTTACACTTAGCACAACAGGAGCTCGGCCATTGTGATAGGCTGAGTGTAATGCCATCGTCTTTAAGCAACGAGAGTTATGTCAGAGTTTTATGACTGGGATTCTGATGTATAGAAACATAATTCGACATGGAGTCTGTTTGATAATTAACAGTGTGCTGATTCCTGCCTTCAATGTCTGTGTCCTTCTCCAGTGCCTCTTCCCAGAGAGATCAAAATCATCTACGCAGCCACTGGTAAGCCAGTCCTCATGGCCCAGCATGGTAAGAAACTGCTGTCTACAGTCTGAGACTTGCTAGGTGCTAGGAAAGAAAGTCTCCAGTCTTAGATACGCTGGCTATCTGACCACAAGAACTGATAAGGGCATTTTCCCCTGGACCAGGAACTACATGAAAGGCTAATTTGTTCTAACGGGCTTGCAAGTGGGGACAATATCTTTTCATATTTATGTACGGCAAGTGCTGGCACATAGCAGGAACTCTGATAAGAGTTTGTTGATTTGGGGTTGGTGGGGAAGGCCTCTAGTTGTAGCTCTTCAGGAGGGGGAGGTAGGGGATTAGCAACTTCGAGGTCTACCTTGTTTATGAAGTGAGTTCAAAGCCAGCCAGGGCAACTTAGTGAGACTTCCTTCTAAAAAACAGGGCAGGGGATATAGCTGGGTGGGAAGGCTGTGTTTTGCCTTGTTGGAGTTCTGGGCTTAACATGTAGTGTGACAAAACAAATTCATTTGTTGAAAGAATACAACCCATCTAGAGGAGGATTTAAAATGTAAAATGTACATTCCGAAGGAGAAAGCAGATTCTGTGTTTACTTTAGTAGCATGAAGAGATGTATTTTTCAAATGTGAGAAATTCCTTCTTTGAGAGAGAAAACTTTTTTAGTGACTTCCCCTCAGCTAGAAAGCAGAGTTGACTGCACAACAAGAACCCAGTGGGAGAAAAGCGAGGGTGAGGGAAACCCAGACCAGACAATCTAGGCATTAATCCTCCCCCGCCATCTCTCCTCAGTGCATGAAAACCGTGCTCGCTCGATCTTAGCGTGCACTCGCTTGCAACTCAGGAACAGCTAAGTGTTAGCTCTGAGGCTCGGAGAACACTGAGCGACAGAGCCAGCCACTGGCAGAGCCACAAGTTCGCAGCCGTGCTCTGCCCCTACAGATCGGGCTGCCCCAGGCCATTCTGGGCTTCCTCTCCCTAGTGTCCCGCTTCCGTATTTGCCGCGTGTACGGGATTGGATGTATTCTCATAGGAGCGTAGCTGGCTCAGTCTATGGCCAGGTAAACAAAAGCAGCAGCCCCTACCAGATTCTGAACAAATATGCCCAGTCAGGACTGTCCCAGCCTGCGGTAGCTCCCCTGTACTTTGCCCTAATGAATCAGCTCCATGGAGGCCGGGCAGTTGCACAGGTATGTAATTGGCTGCAGATCTGAAGGGCAGGTGAGTCTTGGTAGATGTGGCACCTGGACTTTGTCAGTCTCTAAAAGGGCAGAAAGCAGTTCCCAGCAGGTCCCTGGAGCCTCGCTGAAAGGAGGTGGCGAGCGGGCAAAGCAGGTGCGTGTGGGCGCTGACACACTTCTTTCCTTTGTCTTGGGCTCGCTGGGCTATCAGAGTGGGAAGGGCGCTCTTGCCCCTGTTGAGTCAGGGGGTTCACTTCTGCGCATACAAAGCTGTGACTGTTATTATAGACAGAGTTACTTCATTCTGAGACTCTTAAAGGTGTGAAAATGAGTGCCCTTAATTATAGCTCAAGGTTTAACCTACTGAAGTTGGTGACTCTTGCGACAGAATGATCGGGTATTGTGCCTTTGTAGTCCGGGGCGAGGACGCTTGCTACAAAGTCTGGGGATGAGCGAATCAATTACTTTTCAAGTTCTCTTACTTGTGTTCAAGGACTGTTGTGTTTCATGGGTCTTTAGCAAAGGATCCTTGTATGGCTCTAGGGGCACTGAGCCCTTCCTGGAATTGCTGGCAAGGTTTTCAATACGACTGCGTTTCTCGCGGAAGTAAACTGGCACAGAGAGGAAGGCCCGAGGTCCAGCGCTGTCTGCCTTGAAGGCAGAAGGGCCTCCTCTTGCCGCTGGTCTGCTGTCTCACACTTCCGGGCTCCTTGCTCTGGACCCTGGTTCTGTGGTATTCAAACAGGGCGATCGTGATTTCACCACATGCCCTTTTGACCTGATAAGAGTTTCAGATGAACTTGGAAGCTTCCAGACTAAGAACAGGCAAATAAGTTCGATTAGGATCACATTGCTTTAAACGTTCCCAAGGGGAAGCTAAGGGTGGTGGTGGCTGTCCTTGCCTGTGTCTGCAGCTGATCCAGCAGGCTCTATGACCAGGGGCAAGGCCTGGCTGGGCTTTCCCTCCCTATGTGTCCCTTTGCCATGCAAGCAGAGAAACTGGGAAAGGACACCAGTGCCTGGAGCTAGTTGTTACCTTGAGGAATGTGTGGGAATACTAGTCAGATATGAGTAACTTCTAGGTTTACACATCTTCAGTCAGAAAGATCTGGGAGATCTAGCTCTCCATGTTCCCATATCAGCAGCCACAAACTGTGTCTGTCGGTTGTCCCAGAGGGAGAAGGTTAAAGAAAGCATTTGGAAGAGAAGTCTGTCAAGGGGTCAATTGAAACAGTATCTGCACGTGTGTTTGTGTGTTTGTTTGTGTGTGTGTGTGTGTGTGTGTGTATGAGCATGTGTGATATGTGCATATGTGATATATGTGTATGTGTACATATGTGATATGTGTGTGATATGTGCATATGTGATGTGTATATATGTGTGCATATGTGATGTGTGTTTGTGCATGATGTGTGTGTATGTGTGTGATGTGTGCATGTGCATGTATGAGATGTGTGCATGTGCATGTGGGTGTATGTGTGCATGTGTATGGTGTGCACATGTGTGATGTGTGTATGTGAAATGTGTATATCTATGTGTGTATGTGTATGTGTGATATGTGTGTATATGTATGTATGTGCGCATGTGTATGGTGTGTGTGTGTAGACCAAACAGTGATCAACATTGAGTGTCTTCCCTATTGCACTCTTATTTTTTGTGACAGGGTCTCTCACTGAACCTGAGGCTCACTTGATGGTTACAGAAGCACCAGGCTTGGCCTTCCATGTGTGTGTGTGTGAAGGACCCAAACTCAGGTTCTTATGCAGAACAGCTGGTTAACCCAGCGACACACCTCCCTAGACCTACAAAGCCTTCAGTCACTCACACCATCCTAATCTTGATTTCCACAGACACTTACTGTGATGTATTGAACAATTACTATGTCCTAGGCAGTTCTAGGTACTTTCTGTGTCATGTTTAACTTTGACACTAGCCTTGAAACACGAGCCCATAGTATCTACCGTCTCCATGGGAAAGGACATTGAGGGGTAGACAAATTATCTGTCTGGTAGGAGACATATTAACAATCTGAACCATGACTACTTCCCCAGGAGGTTTCCTCTCTTTCTGACACCTCAGCATGTCCATTTTACGTGTTGTATAAATATTTGCTGGTGGGAAAAATGAGGAAACATTAATTGGGATTCCTTGATAGCATTTTGAAGCTGCGTCAAGGGCTGTTATCTGCCTCCCGTGCCACCCACAGCTGTTGTTCCATATGTACTTTCTTAATTTTTTAGTCAGCATTAATCTAATTGTCTAAGCTGATATTTATTTAATGTATCTGTTTGAGGGTTTTTTTTTTAAAGATTCCTCTATGCCTGTGGTTTGTTTTAGACAATTTTGAAAAGCATAGTTGCTCTTTACACAGAATCTCATTAACTACCATGCTTGGATAAAGGCTTAAAATGCTGAGTGTGTGTGTGTGTGTGTGTGTGTGTGTGTTATGTGTGTGTGTGATGTGTGTGTGTGTGTAATGTGTGATGTGTGTGTGTGAGATGTGATGTGTGTGTGGCATGTGTGATGTGTATGATTTGTATGTGTGTCATATATGGTGTATTTGGTGTGTGTATGTGTGTATGTATATGTGTGTGTAACGTGTGAAATGTATGTGTGTGATGTGTGTGTGATGTATATGTGTGTGATGTGTATGTATGATGTGTGTGTGTGTGTAATGTTATGTGTGTGTGTGTGTGTGTGATGTGTGTGTGTGTGTATAATGTGTGATGTGTGTGATGTAATGTGTATGGTTTGTATGTGTGTGATTTGTATGTGTGTCATGTATGGTGTATTTGGTGTGTGTATAAGTGTATGTATATGTGTGTGTAATGTGTGAAATGTATGTGTGTGATGTATGTGTGATGTATATGTGTGTGATGTGTATGTATGATGTATATGTATGATGTGTGTGTGTGTATGTGTGCAGTCACGTGTGTACATGTAGGCCGTAGGTTGACTTTGAGTGGCATTCTTCAGGAGTCATTCACCTTGTTTTTTGAAACAAGATCTTTCACTGGGACCTATTGTTCACTGGTTAGGCTTGGCTGGCCGTCCAGTGAGCCTTATGGATCTTCCCATTTCTGCCTGCCCAGCACTGGGATTACAAGTGTGCACTACCACATCTGTCTGGCCTTTTATGTAACCGTGTGAAATCAAATTGACATGCTGGTGCTTAAAAAGCATACATTTTACTAACAGAGCTATACCCCCAGCTCAGAATGATGACTTCTTCTCTTTTTGTGTACAGGAAATTAAAATAACTACGTAACAGCCTCAAGACCCAAGGGGGGAAAAATCAAAGGGTCAGAGATGGAACCTTGGGTTCCTCAGACACAAGGAAGGACCACGGGACCATCAAGGGATGCAAATAGAGGACTTCAGAGTGGACATTATAGACCTCGTCCGCATCCTAAGTACTACCAATGGCAAGATGCCCGCAAGAACTCAAAGCCACAGCAGGACCCCAGGGATGACCAGCAACAGCCCCACTATGTACCCAGGAGTGGGGAGTGGTCCCAACCCGTGTCTGGGGCTGACTACTTGAAAGGATCTTATCCCAGTCATCTGTACTCAAGGTATGATGTTAGGGTTACAGTGAACCTAGCTCTCCTAAGTACCTTACCTGAAAATAGATTATTACTTGTTCTTGTTTCTTGTCTATTTCCTTCTTCCTCCGTGCCTCTCCCTCTTTCCTGGAATTTGTTGCATAGAACAGGTTGTCCTCAAACTTAGGACAAACTTAGGACTCAAACACAGCCTCTCAAGTGTACTAACTATCCTGTGTGGCTCTTCCCGACTCCTTATATTTTTCTTTCCTCCTCCTCCTCCTCTTCTTCTTCCTCCTTCTCCTCTTCCTCCTCCTCTTTCTACTTCAGGAACCTGGAGGCAGAAACTGAGGGAGACCATGAAGGAATGATGCTTACTTGCTTGTTAGCCCTGAATTGCATTGCCCACTTTTCTTTTTTTACCCAACCCAGAACCATCTGCCAGGGCATGCCACCCCCAACCCCCAGTGGTTGGGCCTTTCCACATCAATCACCAGTCAAGAAAATGCTCTACAGACTTGCTTACAGGGAGATCTAATGGAGGAGTTTTCTGAATTAATTCTGTTCTTCCAGAAATGTCTAGATTTGTGTCAAGTTTGACAACCACCAAGGCACCTACTCTTCTCTATTGGCTTAGATAAAATTTGCCTTGCTTGATTTGTTTTTTGGTGACAGTGTTTCCCTCTTTTTTTCTTTTTTTGTATCCCAAGTAGAACTTCATATAGCTGCCATCATAGAGTGATTGGGATGGAGGGATGGATGGATGGATGGTAGAGATATAAAAGAGCAGATAGTACCTCTGTTCTTTGGGGTGGTGAAAGGCAGTATTTGTGGGCTGTGGAAAATCTTTCCCTAGGACCCTGATGTAAAAGGTTTTGCATTTTCTCTGATCTTAGCTGGATACCAACAGCACTCACAACCCCAGTGTCTCAAACTATACCTGGAGGGTGACAGACATGCAAAGATCAGTATTCAATCCATAAGAACTTTAAGAGAACTCAATTTCAGAGAAGGCAAATACAGATTTTCCAGGCTATAACATGAGGAGGAAGAGACCACAGAGGTAATTCTGTGTTGGAGAATCTTGAATTCTTGTGCCCCCAGGCTCACGGTATTGAACTAAGTATTTCACAGAATATTAGAAGCCATATATGGTTTCCTTCACCTCTTCTAGTTGGGATTATATCTATCTGCCCTGTGGTTTGAAGGTTAAAGTTATAGCAATTATTGCCTCTGAGGTTATTATTAATTGGCAGAAACACTAATAACGTTCCTTTCCTCAATCCTTTTGGGCTGTTGAGTCCTCAAGAGGAATTGAGTATGTCAAGGACAGAGATAATAAAAGCAATCATGTTGGTGATAGTATTGCTTCTGTCTGCAATACGCATTGAAATTCCAGTGGCTCATGGCGCTCTTCTATGCTTTCCTCAGGAAGGGGTTTTTCCTCAGACAATACCAGGGGTTTCCAAGATAACAGCTTTGATGGTATTGCATGTGCATATTGGGGAATAAGAATATTGCTATAAAAATCATTGTAAATAAATTCCTTTTAACAAGAGCATTTAAAAACGAAAACGGAGCTTTATTGTAAAAATACACATCCTTTTTGTAAAGCAAAGGGCCTCCCCTGTTCTGATTTTGGATTTTCTGACCTAATATGGCAGATTTCTGACCTAATATGGCAGATTTCTGACCTAATCAGGAGATTCTAGACTAGGAAGTTATTCTGTCTTCTGAAGGTGTCTAGTTTATCCAGGCTCTCTTTGGTTTCTCCCTTTAGTAGTGGATGACTGGCTGTCTTTGTGATATCTCAGGCCAGGTTATGAGGACCCCTATCAGAGGTACCACACTCCGACACCGAGGGATGAGTATGCTTATGGAAATTACTATTACCACGGGCATCCACAGCTGCTGCCAGAAGAAAGAGGTATGAAGTAACGTCCAGAAGCCTTTGGGGACTAGAGATGCATGGGTGGCCTACTTCCAGGGCCACCAGTGTCATGTTTGGAGACCCTGCCCCTTGATAATACTGAGACCACCCCATGATACTTGTTCTGTGGGTAGTGCACACTTCATCCACATTTTCCTCCGATTCCTTCCTGTGGCAAAGGTTCTATTTATTGTTTAAGTCACTGAAAAGCCAGTTCTTAAGCCTTTCAGGTGTGCTGAGCTGTAATGGGAATGCAGCGATTACTTTATCATGGGGGGCAGCAGATGAACAGCAATGGGAGTTCCATATCCGAGACCCCCACATGATAGGGTGTTATACTATGACAGTTTATGACTAGCTACCATAATCTGTTTCATCATGCAGAACACATCCACATACACACACATGTATATATGCACACACACACAGACACACACACACAGACACACAGACACACACACACACACACAAACACACACACTGCTGTTGTGAAACTATTTAAAGCCAAGTAAACTGGTTCAGAGCATCTCAGGGTGGGGGTGGGGTGGGGGCTTCCATTGTTGGCTCTCGCCCATCAACTGGCTCAATGTGGCAAATACATTCTCATACTCACTGTATTGCTATACCCCGGCTTCGCAGCTCTCTAGTATCCTTCTAAAAGGACTTGCAGAAGCAGCAAGTGACCTGTCTCTGCTTTGCTTTCTCTGAGGGTGCAGTGGCAAGGCAGGGGAGTCCTTACGTCTGGCATGAAGATCATGGAGACCAGAGGTACTTCAGTGAGCATCACCGGGAAAAGCACACTAGTGCATTTGGAACAAATAGTGACACCCAATTCCAGTAAGTGTGAAAACACAAGCCACGCCGACAAGATTTACTTAGACTCTGTTGGGACAATCTTAGAGCACCTGGTAGTGGTCCCAGTCCTATGGAAGACACAGTCTGCTTTTGTTCCAGACACAGAGACATGGGAATAGTCTTAGGTGGCTGCCCAGGCCTATTTTTATCTCTGAGAGCTGTGCTGTTCCATTCAGGAATAGTCTACATCTGTAAGGTTCCTTTAGGCCCTCAGTGGGAGGGGATGTGTTTAGTCCTGCTGTGACTTGATGTCCCGGGGCATTGTACCTAAAGGGGGACTCCTCTTTTCTGAAGAGAAGGTGAGGGGGTAATGAGGGGAGGAATTTGTGAGGGTGGAACTGGGGGGAGAGGAGGGAGGTGGATATAACTGGGTTATAAAGTGAATAAATAAACAAATTAAGGAAAAAAGTACTTGAGGCCCATCTAAAGGTCAAGTCCTGTATTGGCCTCAGAAACAATGTGGTCTCCCAGTAATTGTTATGGCTGGGGCCTTCCTGGGGCTGGAGTGTTTCTACTTCCCCTCTTCCTGGTCATACACGTCGAACAATCTCCTAGCATAAGCTACAGCAGGCTGGACATTACTGAAGCATTTATCCTGGTGCCCTTGGTCTTGGGATTCACCAATGCAAGGGCTCTGACTCAGGCTCTTCCAGGAAGGCAGGCTGTAGCAACCAGTCATTCTCTGTAAGGCCTGGGTCTCTTCTAGAAATTGTGTGTGGAACCGGAAGATTCCATCTTTCTAATACATTCAGGTGGGAGAGAGAGAACATGCATTTTGCTGGAGCACTCAAAATGGCCCGACATCTGCCCGCACTTAGCACCAGGCCTGCCTCCAGCAGAGGGCATTTCAGCCTTGCTGACTTGCCCAGGACCTGTCTCAACACTGCTGTCATTTCATTGCAGAGTTACCAGTAAGAATCCATACAGAGACAGCCCTGCTTCTATGTCTGGACAGGAGCAGCCTGGGGAATTCTTTCCAGAGAGTGAAGCCCAGAAAGGAAAGGTAACCTAAAGTGGCAGAGGACCGGAGGGCTGTGGCCACGTCCTAAGCCACCTTGTCGGCGTGGCCAGGGGGGATGGGGGTCTACAGCTGCCAGCCGAGTTCCCAGTCACACCACCTCCCCTGCTTCCCCCCTTCTGTCTTACCAGTCCCAGGCCCTGATCTGACCTGTTCCTGTTTTGTCAAGTGGGCAGGACTTAATTTACTGCAAGGTGCTTGAGAAGCGAAGAGGCTGCCACCTCGGTTTAGGTGTTAGGGCACCCCCGGGGGCTAGATGTTTAGGAAATAAAAAGTTGTTAGAATCTTTTAAAGCAGCCTTGAAATCTTTCTTGACTCTTTAATCTCTGTTCTCTAAAACCCTAATGCACGCACCATCTAGGTCACAAAATAGAGCTCTTTAACAGCATTGATATAAATGTTTTATTATGAGATAATTTTAGATTTATAGAAAAGTTGCAAAAAATATTATAGAGATAAACTCTTAATTTTTGGCAGGCTTAAGTTAGTTTTTTTTTCTCCCTGATTTGTGTGATTCTTTTTTTTTTTTTTGTCAGTTTTTCTGTATCTATTATTAATAATATAGCACATAGGTTGTGGTGACGAATACTAAAACCTCAATGTTGAATAGCACTTTACAGGGTGAAAAAGCCTTCAAATGCCCGGTTTTATTCATCTTTCCTGTAATGTGAATGTTTTGCATACACATCTGTGGGAAACTCACATTATCCAGAGTGTGCTTGTGTTTACAAAGTAGCTAGTGCATTAACAAGTAATGCGTATAGGACTTTAAATTTATATAAATTTATATTGCAGATGAAGGAAAGCCCAAGTCACATGGTTAAGGTCATAGCAGAGGATGACGGAAATAGAAGTTGAAATCTGAATTCTAGGTCCCCTGAGCCCGCTGGGCCATGCTCAATGGGATACTTTCTTCTTTCCGGAAATCCACAGTCACTGTGCTTAGTGGGAAACTTTGAGCTTTGTTTCTTTGAGGGAACTCTTGGGAAGTGGAAAGACAAGCAAAGTCTCTGAAACTCCTTCCTACATAATTTCGTTTCTTTTCTCTCCCCCCTCCCCCCTTCAGTCATCGCTGACCAGCGAATCCAACCTTCTCCAGCAGCAGGAGTCTGGGCTCAGCTCCAGCAGCTATGAGCTCAGTCAGTACATGACAGCTGCCCCCGAGCCGTATGATCCTATGGTGTCAGCAGCTTGGAGGCCTATTCAGGCTGGTGGGTACTGAGTGGCCACGGGAGCTGGCTGATTCTGATAAGGAAAGGTTGGGTCATGTGGGAAGTCACCCTTCGCTGTTACCAGGAATGGGTCTACATTTGCCTTATTGGTTTATGCAGGTCTCCCAGGCAGAGAGGCCAACTTTGGATTGTCTTCCTGCCTTGTCTTTAGAAATGGCATGTGCCATGAAATGCAATCACTGATAAGTTGATATTAATCAGCCTAGAAGCTCTGAACACTCAAGACACAATTAGCATATCAAATGGTTCCCAAGAAGAAGGAAGGAGAGGGCCCTGGTCCTGAAAAGGCTTGATACAGTATTGTAGGGGAGTACCAGGACAGAGAAAGGGGAAGGGAGTGATTGGGGAATGGGCGGAGGGAAGAGGGCTTATGGGACATATGGGGAGGGGGGAACAAAGTGTAAACAAAGAATATAGAAAATTAAAAAAAAAGTAATGGCGTGTACATCGTAGGTGGCTCTTGGGAGGGAACACTGCTCTGCATCTTTGTTAGGTTGGGCCAGGAGGCACTCTGGAGTGCTTTCCTGTAACAAGTGAGGAAGTGTGGACCAGGGGGACTGGGTGAAGGGAGGGGAGGTGTGAACGCTAGTCTGGGAGTGCGGGTGCAGACGCTGCTTGTCCTCTGGTCAGGGCTGAGAATCTGAGAGGAGTGCGTTATCATTTGGACCATTTGCATTATAATCTGACATATTCTTAGAGAGTTAAATCAGACGAGAGCATGACTTTTTCTCACCGAGTATCCCACCTAGCATCTCCTCTCGGCCCAGGTGGAATGGGAACAGCCACGTATCAACTAAAAAGCACTGAAAAGAAACCTAACGGTGTCCACATGTGTCTGTTGGCCAGATGACACCTTAGCGACTGTTCCCAAGGCACCCATGAGGTTCTATGTTCCCCACGTGTCTGTGAGTTTTGGACCAGGAGGGCAGCTGGTATGCGTATCTCCCAACTCTCCTGCTGATGGACAAACGGCCCTTGTTGAAGTGCATAGCATGGAGGTAATCAATAGCTTGGGCCCCGGGCATTCAAGGTCTCTGCTCAATTCAACTGCCTGCTCAGCCTTTCTCTTACTTTGCTTGAGGCTGGGCATCTCCAGGAGGGGGAATTGAGTCACACATGCCCTAGATTGCAGGCAAGAATGGGTGGGCTTTTCTCTGAAAGAAGCTGATGCTAGATCTGCATTTTCCCTGAGATGCTAGTGACTCATCTTTCGACAGGATAACCGTCTCCCCAAGGCACTGAGCCACACCATAAGACCATAGCCCTGGATGTGAGGCTGAATTCGACTGGTGGCTACTGGCTGGAAGAATCTTGGGGACCTGATTTTATTTTCTATTCCAGGTTATACTTAATGATTTTGAGGATCAAGAGGAGCTGAGAGGTTTCCCAGGGCCCCTTATCAGGTAAAGTACTGCAAGCATTGTTAAGGGAGTGTGTGTGCATGTGTATGCATGTGTGTGTGTGTGTGTGTGTGTGTGTAATATGCACTCGCGTGAAGGTGCGTGCATGCATGCATATACATGTGGACGCCAGAGGAAGACATCTCTCATTTCCTTCTTTCTCTCCCTCATCTTTTGTTCTCTCAGTTTTTGAGACAGGATTCCTCACTGAACCTAAAGCTTGCCGCTCTGGTTAGGCTGTCCGGCCACTGAGTTCCCAGGATATGCCTGTCTCTGTCCCCAAAACTCTGACATTACAGACACACATTACCCATGCCTGGCTTTTATGTGGGTGTTTGGAGTTTGATGTCCTGTCCTCTTGCCTTCAGAGCAACTTCTCTGACCCCACCAAGTTATGTCACCCACTCTCAAATAAAGGCTTTTGAAAGTTGAGGAATCTTCCTGCCCAGGTCTTGGTTTCCAGGGAAGAGAACGTCTATTTTATTTGAAAGGGATTTCTCTATGCCAGTAGGTAGAAAAAGAGGTGCCTGAGTAATGTCGGCGAGCTGTTTCATATTTGAAGGGCAGAACGAAAAGTAAGCTTAACAAGCTAGATGTATGAAACAGTTCCATTTCACCGAGGTTAGTTGGCAGGAAGCTGTAGTGTTCCAAGTACTTGATGGGGATTAGTGGGGGAATGGAGCACAGGATGGGAAATATTCTTCAAACGGTTTTAGTTTCCAGTTCCTGGACATTGTGAACGTCTGCCCTCTGCAGGAACAAACTGGAACTGCTTTAGTATTTTCAGCCACATTTTCATAGGCTTTTAGCTGCTGTAGATGAGTCCTGGGTGGGTGTCAGAGGGCCAGTAGGCCAGGTAGCCCACTAAGTAGTGGCTTATCAACCATCTATCAGTTGTTCCCTTAAGAAATGATTTAGCACTCACTCTGCCTACTCCAAAGGCCGTGAAACTATTCATATGAAGGCCAGTAAATGTCGCTACTACTTCGTACACGTGATCTTATTCTGAAGTTTGCCCGAAAGCACGGATCACACATGTATGCATGTACAAATGTAGAGGCTGGAGGACAATCTCAGTGATCATTCTTTAAGTACCTAACCCTTTCCCCCTAAGTCTTGTGGGTATGCAAAAAACTAAGTTGTGTATTAAACAGTATGATGTTTGTTGAATGTTCTTGAACAGACTATAACGTTCATTAACGAGCACTTATTTGATAGATGCCGTATAGTTTGCTCATCCCTTTTTGTAGGCAGGCAGCTTTTTAAAAGTCCTGTCTTAAGGTAGGGATGACACTAAGTCACAGAGCAAGTGAGATGTTTGTGTAATCCAGACACGGACCTAGTCTTGTCTGACTTTAAACAGAGCCCTTACGTGCCGTTCTGAAAAGTCACTTAAGGTCTCTGGGTTTACTCTCCTCATTTAAAAGATGGAAGGATGCACAAGAGAATCTCTGAAACACCTTCCTGTTCTGCAGGGGGAAAAAAATGATCTTGCGATTCCAGACTTCCGGTCCTGGTCGGTCATGCTTCCGCCATGTTAGCTAGTTCCTTGTGCGGGGAGTTCAGGGAGAGTCAGTCTGCTTAGGCCTTGCTTCCTGAATCGCCCCACAGGGAGGACATACACAAGGTGGATATCATGACATTTTGTCAGAAGAAAGCAGCTCAGTGTCTCAAATCTGAGACTCCAGGCAGCAGGGACTCGGCTCTAATCTGGCAACTGCTGGTTCTCCTTTGTCGACAGAATGGGGTAAGTCACTGCTTTGATATAGGGGGGCAGATGGAGGCTGGCCTGAAGTTTTAGTCTTCGTGGGAGTTGGTATATAGCACAATTAGAAAAAGCAGTCTCTACGTAGCACTGTTGCCCTGAGGGAAAGTGCAGCTCTGGTGCCCACATCGGTGTGTCAATGCTAACCTTTTCTGGAGAGTGCCCCCTGCTGGCTGGGGTTTGTTGAACAGTCCCTGGATTATTGCACGAGCTGGTGGAATTGTGAGTGGTTCCAATGAGTTTTGTGGCTGCCAACAGGCAGAGAAGTAAAGCCGATGTTTGAAATTCAGTCATTCATAAAAGAGCTCCCGTGTGTTTGCATGACTGCCGCAGGAACAAGGCAGAGACCCCACTGTCTTCCTTCTTCAGCCTGGGGACCAGTTGGAACATCCCCCCCAGGATAACTCGCTTTATCCCGCAGTCCATGGTGGGGTCTGACATTGCTGAGCTGCTGATGCAGGACTGCAAGAAGCTGGAGAAGTACAAGAGGCAGCCCCCTGTGGCCAACCTCATCAACCTGAATGACGAGGACTGGCCGGTGCTGAACTCTGGGACTCGCAACCTGCTCACTGGGGAGATTCCCCCCAACGTGGATACGCCAGCACAGATCGTGGAGAAATTCACCAAGCTGCTCTACTATGGAAGGAAGAAGGTGAGAAAGCCTTTCCCTCAGGCTCCTTCAAATGAGTGACCACCATCCCACACCCCGCCTCCCGCTCCTCCAATGATATGGACAGAATACACTTCTTTTAGATCATGTGAAAAGATCAGAAAGTTAAAGCAAGAAAAATAAAAATGCATAGGTGTATGTCACCTACATCTGCAGTGTTCATGTTGTCCTACTGTTAGGAGACAACATCCGTTTCCATTTTATAGATTTACTCCCAGCATTTCCTCATTAAAAGTCAGTTTAGTTTCATAAACATGCCAGGCATGGTGGGACACTCATTTGGCTGAGGAAAGTAAGACTGAGCAGGAGGCCAGCCTAAGCTATAAATAGGCATAACCTGTATTAAGACAAATAAACAGCTCTAAAGAGTACGTATATAATTGTTGATTTCATTTTACATTTCATATCACATGGTGAAGTACCCTAATAACATTAAATATGTTCAAGTCGTGCAGTTTTATTACTTTTATAGTACAAAGAATTTAACACAATGACTTGTACATGCTAGACAAAGTGCTCTCTGAAATCAAGCAGACAAACAATCTAAGGCTGAGAGGTGGTTCAGTAGTTCATCAGGTCTACTATCCTTCTAGAGGATCTGAGTTCAGTTCCCAGTAGTGCCCATGTTGGTCAACTTAGAATCACCTATGACTCCAGCTCCATGACGATCCAGCCTCTATCCTAAATGGGCACCTGGACTCATGTGAACATACCCCCTCCCATACACGTAATTTAAAAATAAAGAAAAAACAGGGCCAGAAAGATGGCTCAGTGTTTAGATGGTTTAGAGTCCTGAGTTCAATTCCCAGCAACCACATGGTGTCTCACAACCATCTGTAATGGGATCTGATCTCTCTTTTGGTATGTCTGAAGACAGCTACAGTATATTCATATATGTAAAAAATAAATACATAATTCTAAAAAAGTATAAGAAATGAAAAAAATTCACTATCGCTGAACACCAAGATAACTTATAATTTTATTACTCATTACAAATTATGTGAGTGAATATTTGGCTAGGAATTAATAGATTAAAGGCTACATTTCTGTTTCTTCACATATATGACAGCTTTGTTTATGGAAAGCCTGTTTATAAATAATATCCCTGTCACTGGAACTCAGACACTCCTGTCAACACTGAATGCTGGGGACTGCTGCCTTGTTTACTTTTGAAGTTGTGCTCATGTTTTATAAAAGTCATAAAGTAAATCTGAATATTTAAAATTAGAATCAAATCAATTTAATTTAAAATACCAGAAGGTGATAGGTATATAATAGAGGAAGATTTCCATCCCCAGATACTATATTTATCTCTTTCAAATAGCTGGAGGGGCTAGAAAGATGGCTCAGTTGTTAAAAATATGTATTGGTCTTCCAAAGAACCTGAATTCAATTTCTAGAACACTTGTCAGGCAGCTCAAAAATTCCTGTAACTCAAGTTACAGGGACTTAGACAGCTCTGGCTTCTGAGAGTACCTATACAAACTATCTACTTACACACACACACACACACACACACACACACACACGGTTAAAAGTAACATCTTTAAAAAATATCTGGAGATATATTTTGGATGTATAATTATTTTCTAATGGCACCATTCTGTAATCTTTATAGATTTCATAGTTTTCATTTAACAAGGTATCTTAGATGATCAACTTTGAGGTAGACAGGGTATATGCATTCAAACTACCTGTATAATGAAATTTCTTTCTTTCTTTCTTTCTTTCTTTCTTTCTTTCTTTCTTTCTTTCTTTCTCTCTCTCTCTCTCTTTCATTCTCTCTCTCTTTCATTCTCTCTCTCTCTCTCTCTCTCTCTCTCTCTCTCTCTCTCTCTCCCCACCTCTAATCTTTTCTAATCATTAAGAAGGTAGCAAGTATTCTGAACCTGTGGACTGTACCCAAGCAGCCGGCACTCTTGATTTGGCTTTAGGAATATTTTGCTGAACCTGCTCTTTGTTATACTTGCTATATTATAAGATATACGTTGCCTTCCACCTTGTGATATCAGAGTCCTCACGATCCATTTACCTCCCGATAGCCGGAGCCCAAGCCTTCAGCGCACGGGGCTTTGTGGAGAACACTGTTTATCATACCCAAGCCAGGGCATCACTGCCAGGTTGTGCACTGTTGAAGAATGTATGTAAGATAAACTTCCAAAGCAGATGTGTTGGGTCAAAGGGTATGTGGTTTAGAATTTTGATAGATATTGAAAAGTTGCCTCTTTAGATCATCAATTAGCTCCGTGAGCAAAGGGACTTACTTCACATCCTTACCAACATGCCTGCACACTTGTGATCTGTGCCGATTTGAGAGGTGAAAAAGTACAATTCAGTGTATACATTTGCACTTCTGTTACTATGAATGAGATTATGAATGAGATTATCTTTTTTTTTTTTGGTTTTTTCAAGACAGGGTTTCTCTGTGTAGTCCTGGCTGTCCTGGAACTCACTCTGTAAACCAGGCTGGCCTCGAACTCAGAAATCCGCCTGCCTCTGCCTCCCAAGTGCTGGGATTACAGGCGTGCGCCACCACGTCCGGCCAGGAGATTATCTTTAGCGATTCTTGTCATGGGCTTTCCCACCTTTTCCTGCAGAGCCTTTTATCAGAGAACGCTGAATTGCTTGTACCCTTTATACCCTTAATATGTCCTATTCTAGACTGTGAGTCTTTCTTTTTCAGGGTGTGTCATAGTTTTCCCCCATTTTTAAATTAATTTATAATAATTTATAATATTGAGGTTGAATTACTTTGGGGACTTTATTTTGACATCTTTTTTTTTTTTTTGTGGTTTTTCGAGACAGGGTTTCTCTGTATAGCCATAGCCCTGGCTGTCCTGGAACTCACTCTGTAGACCAGGCTGGCCTCGAACTCAGAAATCCGCCTGCCTCTGCCTCCCAAGTGCTGGGATTACAGGTGTGCGCCACCACCGCCTGGCTTATTTTGACATCTTAAAAAGATTTATTTATTTTATTGTATATGCATATGTGAGTGCCACGTGTGTGTGTGTGTGTGTGTGTGTGTGTGTGTGAGAGAGAGAGAGAGAGAGAGAGAGAGAGAGAGAGAGAGAGAATGTGCCACCTTGTGAGTGCTGGGAATTGAACTCGAATCTTCTTCAAGAGCAGCAAGTTCTCTTAACTGCTGAGCCATTTCTTGGGCCCTTACTTTGATATTTTAATATTTTATCTGACTTTTTGTACATGATGTTTTCTTTTTTTGTATTTAACACAGTGACATAAAAACAGTGGTATCAAATTACAGCCATTTTCTATATAGCGATTATATAGCAGAGAATTG
>OZ030017.1:37315418-37372918 GCA_964023405.1 Apodemus agrarius | reverse complement strand
GGCTTCCTTCTATACCCCAGACTCCTAAGGGTTGGGAGTGGGGCGTTGGGGAATGTAGCAATACCTTTCCAGAGGAAGGAAGCATGGATAATAGTCGATTAACTATCTACAATGTGCTTGGCCCATATATGGTTTGCTACATTCTACTTGACTTCACGAATGGAGGTAGGAGTTATTATCCCTGCTTTGCAGACACAAAAACAGAGGTACCAACATGCACGGTGGCTCAGTCACGGAGGTGGTGTGGAGTAGGGCCCTGACTGGCTCGGGTCTGTTGGGCTTCCAAAGACCTTGCCTCTCCCACAGTGACTGATTGTACAAACGCTGTTGTTCCTCAGACTTCCCACAGCCGGGCTGCCCTGTTCCCTGGTGGGAAGTGCACCCATTGTACGTCAATCCTTCAGAACTGGACACTTTAGGCTTTGTGCTTTTGGAGTTGAATATGGCTGAGACAGGGGAGGCCTGCTCGAGAGCTTCTCTACTAGAACAGACCCGATCTTTTTGCCCAAATGTACTCTTTTTTATATTTATTTATTTATTTATTTATTTATTTATTTATTTATTTTATCCAGTAGCTTTACTAGCATATATCTTTGCACTGACTGGCAGGGTCTGTTTTTGTTTGTTTGTTTTTTGTTTTCTGGTTTTTTTTTTTTCTTCCCTAGGAGTAGAGCATAGCCTGCCTTTCGGATGTACACATTCATATCTTGGAATTCAGGGGCATTTTCTTGGATTATATTTTCAAGCATTTATTTTCCAGGAGTAGTTCATATGTATAAGCTACTTGTAAACATGCGAATTATAGAACTATATCTCCTTTTTGAGATCCAGGCTGGCATCAAACTCAGTGTGTAGCTAAGGGTAATCTTGATCTCTTTTGTTTTCCTGTTGGCATCTCCCAACAGGTGTGAGGATTCCGGCATGTGCCACCACGCCCAGCTTTGACTTTTTCCTTAAATTAAAAAAATATTCTTATTCTTTTCCACCTTATTTTCTTTGCCCACTCCCGTCTTTCCTTTTCTTCCTCCGTCTCTGTCCTTCACGGTACTCTCCTCAGGGTCTCTCTTGTCTTCTAACACGTTCGTCTCTGTTTCTTTAATGTTTCCCCCATTCCTTTCCTGAGCTCTGCTGGTCACACTTGTCTCTTCCTGTTCAGTGCCATCTCTTTCCTGAGCTCCTTTATGCTCAGTTTATGTTCTTGCTTCATAGAAGTATCGCTTCATTACCCCGGTTCCTGCTCAATGCATCTCCGTTCACTCTCTGTTACTTTTGGCAGCTGTATCTTATATCTGAAGCTGGAGTCTTTGCTAGCAACCGGCTTTAATGAAAATAAATTTCTCATTTTTTCCCCCTCTGACCCTCCTCTTACTGTAGATGGTTCTAAGAAAAGCAAAGCAAAGAGAAATGATGCCTTCTGTCCCCCATCATTAAACCAAAGGGCTATTTTGGAATACGGGGTATGCCTCACAATTCAGCTGAATGGAAGCTTCAGCGCTGCAATGAAACTGCGTCATGTCACGAAGCACCTAATGGAGGGAGTGATCTGATCAGCCCGTGGGCCATTGGGCCTCAGTGGTGGGGAAGTGTTAGCTAATTCCTCCTGCTCTTAGGTGGGAGAGCCGGCGCTCTGCAGGCAGCGCACCAGTTCAGTGTCTGATCCTAGAGTGTGAGAACTTTCCACCCTCCACACTGAATACAAGGCCACCCTTCTTCTACATGGGTAGTGCCATGGAGGAAACATGGCCACTGGATGCATACATGTGGGTTTCGTTCCATGTCTAAGTTTGACTTTCCTCATTACTAATAGGCAGAATGGCTGCTACTTACGAACAGTATTTCTCTTTGTGGAGATTCTGATGGCCAACCAATAGGATTATGGGCAAGAATATCTGAACCCACCAGCTGCCATACTTAAATTCCTATCACACCAAGAAAATGAATCTCTCTCTCTCTCTCTCTCTCTCTCTCTCTCTCTCTCTCTGCTGTCCCTGTATGTTTCTGTCAGTCTCTCTGCCCCCGCCTCTCCCTATCTCTCCCCTTCCCCCCTCTCTTTCTAAATTGGCTTTACATTACCCTTGTCTTTCTCTAAACCAGGGAGGAGACAGAGGAAGACTTTGAAGAATATTTCCTTTTTGTAGACAATCTTCCCCTTCTGTTATATTCTTGGAGACCCAGCAAGAAGAGGCCTGGCTTATATGGTTAAGTGCGAGTAGCAGTGTGCTTGTGGTGTGCGGTTGTTGGCAGGAGAAGTGTTTAGCCTGGGGTGTGGCTCATGGGCTAAGCCATTGTCATAAAGTAAAACTGCTGTTACTCTGATGACTTCTTGTGACCACCTTATGACATATATGTGCTGTTGGGATAGATAGGGAGCAAGTGTCACACGGAATTGGATAAAGCGTCCTTTATTCCTTGTGATGATTATAAACTCTAATAATTACAAATAGTTGGGAACTCTAAATGTTAGCAATTACTGTCCATGTCGTTCTCTGTGTACCAGGATTGATGTAGACGGTTCGCAAATTACCTTTCTTCTACTGAGGTTGTGTGTGTATTTGTAAGTGTATATACACAAATGTGTGTTCATGCCTATTGTGAGGTTTATAAAGTGCAGACCGATGTGAAGAGCTGTGCTTCGTAGGACTGTCTCTTACTGTCACGGGGAATCTTCTCAGGGAGAAACGACGATCTCTAGTCTAGAGATGAGGAAACAAAAGTTCAATGAAATTAAAGACTTGCTCAAGTTCGTACTGTCCTATGAGACAGGACTTGGGAGGAATAACTTAAAACATCCAAAGAGAGAGAAAGACATGAAAAATGGAAATACAGTCCATGTTCATGGATTAATAGAATTACTGTCATGAAAATGACCAATTTATCAAAAACTGTTTACATTTTAATTCAATCCACATCATAATCACCTTGTTCTTTGCAAAAATAGAAAACACTCTCCTAAATTTCATATGGAAACACAAAAGACCCCAGACAGCCAAAACAGTCTGAGCAAAAAGAACAATGTTGAAGGGATCACCTTTCCAGATATTAAGGTATGTTACAAAGCCACATTAGTACAAAGAATACGGTATTGGCACAAAACCAGACATGTAGGACAATGGACCAAGATCAAAGACCCAAACATGAGCACACGAAACTATAGCCATCGATGTTTGACACAAATGCCAAAAACATAAGCTGGAGAAAAGGAGGCATCATCAACAAATGGTGCTGGAAAACTGGATGCCCGCATGCAGAAGGATGAAATTGGACCAGTGTCTGTCTCCTTACACACCAACTAACTCCAAAGGGTCAAAGACATGTGAAACCTGAACACAAGGGAAGCGCCATGCGTGTGGGTCTCCTCACAGTTCTGCAGGTCCAATGACTTTCTCCTGCTGCATGGTGGGGTCCACGGCCACTGCATTGTCCCCAGGGAATGGGTCGAGAGGGAAATTGAGAGCTGGCTTGATTTTCTCATTCCTTAAGTGGTAATAGGAAGTCACTTCACAGCAGCATCATGAAAGTTGCCATGTGTGGAAGGGCCTTGTAAGGCCAGGACACACCAGCCACTTGTATGATATAGAGCAACCAGAGTCCCTGACCTTTGCCTCTGTTAGCATGGGCAAGGGTGATCAATCTTTCATTTTCCTTTCTCACTAAAACCCAAGTTATTTTGCAGTGGGGGTAAGGAGGCAGCAGGGTATTAGGAGGAGGTTGTCTCTGGATATTTGAAGTGAAGGCACAGGGAAGAAACTGGAAAATTAGTAATAATGCCACCTTTGCAACTAGTGTGTATCTATGTGTGACATACATGTGTGTATGGGTTTGTATGAATCTGTATGCTTTTGTGTATGTGTTTCTTATGTATGGGTATGTGTTTGTGTCTGGATATGTGTATTTCTGTGTGGGTGTCTGTGTATCTGCCTATGTGTATGTGTGTATGGGTATATGTGTGTCTATGTTTTTTTATATGTGTTTGTCCGTGTATGTTTTTGTGTCTCTGTGTGTATGTGCCTGTATGTAAACATGTCTGTGTGTCTATGTGTCTATGTCTCTGTGTATATCTGTGTGTGTCTCTATGTATGTCTGTGTGTGAGTGTGTATATGTATTTTTGTGTGTCTCTGTATGTGTGGGTGACTCTCTGTGTATGTATCTCTGGGTATATACATGTGTATGTACATATTATTTTCCCTCTTTTGATTTTGAGACAGGTCTCACTCTGGTCCAGGCAGGTCTCAAACTCGTGATGCTCTCTTAGAGCCTCCTGAGTGCTAGGTTTGCAAGTGTGGGCCACCAACCTGTTCTGTGCCACATACCTGCTGCTTCAGGCAGGCAGAGTGAACTCTGAATCAATGGGTAATAGCATCACACACAGTGAATAATAGCACCAACAGCGTAACAGACATTCCCTGAGCTCCATACCAACACACAAACAGCAGCTTTCTTAACTACACCCTGGCTTCTGCTAAATGATTCTGTAATTCGTTATTATTTTTCAGTGTTGTGGAGACAAACAGTGGGGAGACTGGCGGCCCCACTTGGCTGTGATCCTGTCAAATCAGGCTGGAGACACGGAGTTGTACCAGCGAGCAATTGTCAACATGGGGGATACCCTGGGTAAGCAGAAACAGGCTTACACCTTCCCTAGGGCAACATTCCATGCCTGACATTAATCTAGTGTTTCCTGGTTTTTCTCAACCTTCCTAACGCTGGGACCCTTTGATGCGGTTCCTCCGGATTAAGAAACTCCGGGGAAAGGCACGTCCGTCTTGCAACTCTGTTTCCCAGAGTTCCTTTTGCCATCTTTGTTTGTTTGTTTTTCCATGTCTATTTCCCAGAATTCCCTCTGGGAGCTTTGTGTTTCCCTTGCTCTGTAGCCCGCTCTTCATTTTCTACTTACAGGTGAGACTCCTTTACCTAGAGCTGACACAGGGGCATGCCGCTTCCTGCTGCCTCGGGGCCTTCAGTGGCTGTATACCATCAGATGGGAAATGCTATTTTTGCCTAAACCACCCCCTGTCTTTATTATCTGTCTGTTAACAGGGCCTTACACGTACGTAATGTCTGCAGGATATCCATCTCTCTGCTTGGCAAATTTGGTCTAACTTTTAGAAATCATGGTGTTCTTGGTGGAACGCTGTGTACAACTGCTCTTCTGAATCTGAAGTAGCCACATGTAAGGTTGCGACTGGGATGGCGGGCACCCAGCTGCCTGCTTGAAAGGGAATCCATGTTTATTGGGTATCAGACTCTGTGCTTGGTTCTTTACCTGCTGTATTAGCTCTCTCTCTGCTGGGACTAATGGCCGACAAAACCAACTTAGCAAGGGGGCTGGGTCTCTTCGCTTCAGTTATAGGGAACACAGTCTATCACGGCAGGTGGGGAGATGTGACTAGGGGCCTGGTATTCACGGCCAGGAAGCCGAGATGCATGATGGGACTCAGCTCGCTCCCCCCTAGATCCCAGTCCAGAGGATAGTGCCTCCCTGACTCCAAATGAGTCTTCCCTATTCAGTCGAACCTCTCTGGAAACACCCTGAAGGCCACGCCCAGCGGGATTTCCTAAATTAGTCTATTCAAATTGACAATGAAGATTAACTGTCACACCTGCTCAATTCAAGTTTAAGGCAGTGGAAAAGGTTCAGAGAACATTTAAAAATCAGAAACAGTTTGGTAATTGATGTGATTTTTATGAGCGTAGGACAAAGCTTTCAATTATCCAGCTTCAGCAGAGGAGGCAGCCACACCCCACAAGGATGTTTAAAATCCATTTCTGATGTCCCACTTTATTTAGGTATAGGCATCTCGTCTCGCTTCTCAGCCTCAGGAAGGACCGTGACTTTTAGAAAATTCCCAATGAAAAACCCATCAGGGGGATGTGAGACAGCACATAGCATCCTGGCTGTGGCTGATGAGAACGGAAATGCAGTATCGGAGGTCAGAAAAGCTGATGCAGGCGGGAAGGAGATGGAGATGTCAGGAGAAGCCCCTGGCTTGTTCTCATGAGGTCTCTGCTCTGACCCTGGGGTCCACTACTTACCTCTCTGTTCTACTCAGACGGTGGGTCCCACAGGGTGTGCCTCACGCCTGGGCTCTTGTTCTCCTCCTGCAGCTGGAAAAGGGCTTGTGGAGGCCTCTCACTTCTGCTATCTCATGGCTCAAGTGCCCTTTGGCTACTATACGGTGAAGACAGACCATCTGGCCTTGGTGGGCAGTAACCACAGGTATGTGACTTTTGCAGAGATGATTTCCATGGGTTGTTTTTTAGCCCTTGCTGGGTTTCATGGCTTCACTATTCATTCTCTTGTGTAAATTTCGACCACTGCTGGCTCCTCCTCTCTATCTTCTGCATTGGTGTAGGCAAGGTGACCAGAGGCTGCCACGTCACACCACCAGAGGGCCTCTGGTGCTGTTGGTGTCTTGGTGCTGATGGTGCTTTTGGTGTGTATTGAACTCTTCTGGCCACTGGGTGGCAGCCTAGCTCCATAACCAAAGATAACAGACAAATGAGAAGAGGAAGTTTACAAGTAGTCTATTTTGGGCAGCCCTGGGCCTACTCTAGGAGCCTACTTTTTGGGCCTCCATTACTACTTCAATATATTAATTTGGGGCACACGCTCCTTGGAACCTTCCCCATTGGTCACTTGTTCTTTTTTCCCCCTGGAAGAACCCAAGCCCTGGAGAAGGAGTGAGCTGAAGGCCTGGGTGGTCCTCGCTGTTCTGGATCTTTCTACCCCTTTCTCCTTAACAGTTGTGATTTCTGAACAGTCATGATGTGTGCTCCTAGAATTCCAGCAGTCAAGAGGCATAGACAGGAGGATTGTAGCAAGCTCAATACTAGCCTGGGCAGCACAATGAGTTAGTTCTTAGGCTAGTCAGCCAGCCAGGGCTATTGACCTGTCTCAGTGGAGAGAAAGAAGACATTTCTGAGGTGCAGAGCCACCAGTGCCTTTGCAGTCTTTGCTTTGTTACAGTTTACCTCATAAAAAGGTCACTGCACCGGGGAAGCAGGGTGTGGAGGGATTGAAAGCCTTGTTGACGGTGCCTCTCGGGTACACCGTCAGGGTGGACCTGGAGTCTAGGTTGGACTAGACTGGGACTAGGTTGCAGGAGCCCAAGTTGTAGCTGATGCACCCCTCCCCCCCCACTGTAGCAATATGTGCACCTCACGGACTTTTCTCTTGAGAGCCTGGGCTCAGACATCTTCTCAAGGAAGCCTCTCTGGGCTACACATAACCATAAAGGTACCCAGGTTAATATGCCTCCTGTCCCATGTTCATGAATCCTGGCAAAGTTTCTGGAGATAATGTTAGCTTCTGGAAACATTCTGGTGACTGGGATATAGGGCACCTGTCAAGCTGTGAAGGGGAGACTTCGAGCGTGTGTGTGTGTGTGTGTGTGTGTGTGTGTGTCTGTATAGATCATATTCACCTGGTTTTCCTCACTGGCCAAATGAATTTCCTGTGCAAGATCTGTCATTTTTTCCTGGCTCAGTTGTCCTCCCCATTCTCTGCCAGGCCACCTGCGGTGCTCCCGGACTCCACAGCTTCCTCTTTTGTGCCTAGCAAGCTCAGGTTGCTCTGCCTTTCCTGGGGCAGGCCAGATTGGAGGGCTGCGGGCTGCGGGCTGCGGGCTGCGGACCGAGAGCTAGGGGCTAGTTTTCAGTGGGAGAATTGCAGTGTCCCATGTAGTGTAGAACCTTCTCACAAGCAGGCTCTTCTCGAGCCCTGGTGGCACTTTTACTTCCTGCCCAAACCCAAGACGATGGAGGGCGAGGAGGAAGTGCGTCCATCTCGGCCCGCAGCCTCTTTCCTCGAGTAGAGCTTCCCCGAGAACTGCATCCCTGCCTCACCTCTGTTCTTATTATTCCCTGCTTTTTTTTTTAGTCAAGAGTTTTTGAAATTTGCAACAATCGAGGCTATCCAGCGGACGGAAATCTTCGAGTACTGCCAGATGCTGGGCCGCCCCAAATCCTTCATCCCTTCTTTCCAGGTAACTGAACCCAGAGGGGGGACCCTCAGCAGCGCCGCGTCTAGGATACGGGCACCCCGGCTCGGCTCTCAGCCTTGCTGCTTGGCCCTTGGCGCCACCGGGCAAGTCATCGCCCGCGTTTGTCCTCCTTAGCGGGGGGTGTGGGAAAGCTTAGGGTTTCCTTTTATGTTCCCGGAAGGTCAGAATTTTGCAGTAGGAAAGCAAACGGTTCAGAAGTCTTTGCTGGAGGCGCACACACGTGGAAATCTGGCTGCCGTCCTGCCCCTCCCTCCCCTGCTGTCCTCCTGTTGCCCTGGGCTCTTTCCTCAGCGTGCACAGTCGTCCGGCCCCTCTACCGCTCACCTCTGACCCCTCTCCCTTCCTCACGAGCGTCCCTCCTGCTCAGTCCTTGGTCCACTCTGTTCCCTCTCAGAGTTTCCACCGTGAAGGTGGCAACCTCACCGCCAGGCTCTTTTCCCTCTCCTCAGCCCCTCTGCTTGGTATCTCATTGCTACCTCATGGCCATAGTGTCTGATGCTGTCATCCTCCGGTCCGATCCCCTATGTGTTTTGAGTCCTGGTACCTTGTGGCCTTTTCTCATGTCTCTTGCTGGTGTGGGGTGTGAACTTCAGTGGAGCCTTGCAGCAAACTGGCCTAAAACTGCGGAGGTTTGTTCCTGGGCTGCTGATAGGAGTATTCCAGCCACAGCACTGGCTCCAAGGTCCCCCCCTCCCATTCCGTGGACACTGCTCTGTATTTTATGGGCGGGTACCTTTCATCTCTGCCTTGAGTGTCTTCTTCAGGCCTGAGACCTTGTCTAAATGGGTGTCCTTCAGTGCCCGCTGCTGAGAATGCACGCGGCTACAAGAGCAATGCCCACTCAACACAGAACACAGGAAACCCTGGCAATGAGTCCCTGTATTGTAAATACATGACCCGTCTCGCCTCTCCTCTCTCAGCGCCCTGCCTTGCCCGGCTGCTCCTCTGCGCGGCTCCAGCGTAGGCACTTGGGTTGCTTTTCTTTCTTTTATTCATCCCACCCACATGCTCTGTTGACGCTGTTCTGGGATGGTAGTCTTAGCACAGCTATTCTTACCGACTGTTCCACACGCTCAGCATTGCGCTACCCTGCTTCTTGCATATCACGTCTAATCCTGTGGGGTTTTCCCCTTTGCAGAAGACGGAACCGAGGCTCGGAGGCCTGGTGACATGTCACCAGCTCCCTCGTGCATACCATTTGTTCTAAGTACTTTGTGTGAATCCCCTAATGCTATCTTTGCAGCTTCTAGTGGAATGGGTGGTCTCATCCGTGCTATAACAGGGGAGCTGAGGCACGGAGGGACAAAGGGGCCAGCCCAAACGTCCCCCAGCTAGCAGGAGCTTGGATTGCATTGGGTTTTGTTTGACACCAGAGCTGGCACGCTTGATCTCATCCTCCAACTCCTCCCTACACCTGCGTTTGTCTGCGCTTCCTTCTGGGCTTCCCAGCCTCTGCAAAGGGTGTAGTTGTGTTTCTTCATACGAGCCTTTGCGCTGTGGCTCCCTGTGATGTGGGCTGCTGGGTAAAAGGGCTGCCTGCTGCCTTTCCCATGGAGACCCAGACTGGGAAGATGAGTTGACGTGCTCCCTGAATCCTGTTCTCCATAATGCAGGAACTGTGTGCAGGCTGGATTTGGACCTGTGCCCATCCGCAGATAAATGGCCCCGGATGGCACAGGGCCCTTGCTATTTGGATGCCAGAATGAGCGGAAGCGGTCAGCTGACTTCCAAGAAGTCTTATCTACATTTCTCTCCCTCTGTCCTGCCTGGATAGACTCCTCACTGGCCCTGTTCCTCCTCACAGGTGTACAAGCTCCTTTATGCCTCCCGTCTGGCGGATTATGGCCTGGCGTCCCAGGCCTTGCATTACTGCGAGGCCATTGGTACGGCTGTCTTGAGCCAGGGAGGGAGCACTCACCCTGTGCTCTTAGCGGAGCTCATCAAGGTGAGCATCTCGAAGGGGTCCCTGCAGGTGTTTTATCTTCAGCGTTCAGAGAAGCCATTGTAGAGGGGCTTAAACTCCACATTTCATCTTCTTTGAACACACTGCAAAATTGGAGCCCACAGCTGTCTTTGACCATGCATGCGTGCCCCGATGTGATAAGCAGGGGTCCCGTTGGCACAAAGAACAACTGGCTGGGCGGGGGGCGGGGGAGGGGGAGCAGTGGGGTTGGAGGACCGGAAAGCAGGCATGTTCTGCTTGAGAAGCTCTGTGCATCTGCTTTTCTGGTACAGTTAAACTTCGAGCCACGGTGAGCTGTTCTAATTACAAAAGCGAGCCTTTGAAAATAGATTTTAGTGATTAAAAGAGGAAATGATCCTTATTAAAATACTTTTAAATGCATGGAATATTTTATCACGTGTGGGACACATTTAAAAAAGAAAACAAAAACCATACCGACCCTTAGTTTCTTGGGAAGAAACAACAATCAGGCAAATAGTTGTTCCAATTAATTGAAGGAAAAAAAAAACTCCATTAGCTAGAGAGTGAAAGGCAGCGTGCTCTTTGATTTCTGTATCGCTTTACATGAGGCCCAAGTGCTGGATTCTATAACCAATAGAATCTGTGCTGCTTGAGCCGAGGGCTCAAGCTAGAGGGCTGATGGCCCAGGATGGGTGGTCAGAGTTTCCAGGTACAGAACATCATGACACCTCGAGGCAGAAAGCAGCATCAGCCGTGAGCGCAGGAGATCTGAGCCCCATCCAGACCAGGATCAGAATTAGCATTCGCAAGGTCCCTGAGTTTTCCCGAATTTCTATTCTAAAAGCTTCTTGCAGAGAAGGCGGCTTTGCAGGGACACAAAGATGAAGAGCTATTTTTTTCCCCTCTCATATTTTGGGGGAAATAATGCCAAAATGGGTTGCTTATTTATTGATGCTGCAGTTTTGGGAGGAGATCTGCTGAATTATTCTGTGTTATATGATGTTTGAGTGAGTTATGGCTCCCCCTCATCGTCTCTCTTCCCTGTTGTCTCTCCATGTGGCCCATTTCTCTCTCTTGTCCTCTCTCCCTTTCTGCCCCTGATCTGCCTGGAAACTCGGCTCCAGCTCGCAGAGAAACTGAAGCTGTCAGATCCTCTAGTTTTAGAAAGACGTGGGGACAGGGGCCTGGAACCAGACTGGCTTGTGCAACTGCGGAGGAAGCACAAAGACCTGGAGGTACGGAGGGTGACACCAGGGCCAGGGGGTACCCCGAGTTCCCCTTTTCATGCCCAGACATAGGCTAGGCATAGAGGTGATAATTCCCCACCGTGGGTGTCTCCTGTCGTCTTTGAGGCGTGGCCTGTGTTGCCGAATTTTGGGATTCAGAACATTTTGTTCCTTGCTTCTTTTCCTTGTGCATTTTCCTGTGTTTGCCTAGCGCCACAGGGGGGCGCTCTTCCCAACCACTCTCGCCCCTGCCCCTTCTCTGAGGTCCCAGAGACCGTTTCATGAGCATCAAAGCTCCCCCATCTCTGTTAGGAACAATGGATCACAGTGGACCCGTGTCACTTTCATGTAATGTAGGGCAATTGCTTGAAGGACTTCCGGGCCTTTCCTTTTTGTTCTGACAATTGCAAAAGCTGCTGGCCATAATCAGAAGGGTAATTGGAGCGGGGCCGCCCCCATGTTCTTTCTTCTACTCTGCTGTGAAGGCTCTTAATGCACACTGCCCTTTCTCCCACCCCGGATAGCAAACTCCGAGGCCCACGGGTTAGTTCCTTCCTTTGGCCTTCACTTTGGGGAGGATGGTGACCCTGGCTCTGAAGAGAGCTGACAGACCCAAGAAACAGTGTCTCACCCGCACGATTCTGGACACTGGGCGGTCAGCGGAGGCCCCTTCGTGTGGTCATTCCCCCCCCCCCCGGGGACATTTCTTATTGACTTAATTTTTTCACTGCCTTGTCTTCTGCCCTTATTTTCCTTTATATCGTTTGAAGGATTTTCCTTTATTTTAAACAGCAAAGCAGAACGGGGGACCTCGGAGGTGCTGATTCGACTCCTTCAGATGTTCATGGAGCCGGAGGAACAGCAGGTACCCAGCACGAGGTCTGCTGCCATAAGCTGATGGAGTAGTTCCGGCCTTACCCACGCCCCCTTTTCCTCCGTGCCTCCTTCTTCTGGAAACTAGACCTGCTGACCCAGGCTACCTTTTCTGACAGGCCTTTGCTGGTCTCACAGATCCTGGAGACTTCCGAATGCCGTGGCATGAGGGGGTCCTGCCTTGCAGGCCAGGTTTTCCAAATCCTTAATATTCTCTCTCTCTCTCTCTCTCTCTCTCTCTCTCTCTTTCTCTCTCTCTCTCTCTCCCCCACCCCTCTCCTCCCTGTTAGCTAGTTATTTCACCGGTATGTATACTTGCTCCCAGCTAGTTATCTTTCTGGAAGCCAGAGATTGCACACTCTTAGCATCTTTAGTGGTGTTCTAGACATTGGAAGTGTGAAGACATTGAGTGGCCCTATACCTGAAATCAGTTTCAAAGTGTGTGCTCAGCCGCCTCCCTCAGAATGCCGCCGCGTGTCTGGTCAGCGGGAATTATATTCCACAGGAACTCCACACGTTTTGTCAAAGCCACGCCCCGGGTGGGGAGGTTCAGACAAGGTCCCCCGCCTCTTGCCTCCCAGCCTTGACTTAGGACTTGCTTCCTGGATGGGCAGAATATAGGGAGGCTTTGGCTTCTGTTTCTTGGCTTTTCGAGAGCCTGGCTGGGCATCTCTACATGACATGTTCTTACAGTCCTAGCAGGAAGGCTGGCAGCTCAAACATCCCTGTGCCCCGGGGCCAAGCACTTCACACCCCCACACCTTAGCTGATGCACCAGCCAGGCCCTCCCCAGGGCAAATGAATCCCGAGAGTCTTTACAAGGGAAGCCATCATCTCTAAAGTGTCATTTGAGTTTTTAACTGTAAGTTTTTAAAGTCTAAGGAAGTCCTCTTAAAGGAGAATGTGTTTATCCAAATATCAAAAGATAGAGAGTTCGGTTGGATGTCATTTCTGACCTCTTGACCCCTAGGAGAAGGGCTCAGAGATTATCCAAGAAGTGAGAGCGTAATCCTGAAGACCGCCGAGCAAGGCGTCACAGTTACTCAATGCTTTGCTTGCTATCAAATTAATGGAAGCCACACGGAACAGCCAGCCCGTGGGATTGATTTCTAGAGAAGACAAGAGCAGTCATGTGTAAAGATGATTTGTTTGTAACGGCCGCTTCTTCTTCCTTAGACACCCCCTACCACGATCTTTCCAGCCATCAAAACTACCCAGAAGACTCCGGGTACAGCTCCGCCTTGTGGCCAACACCGGAACAGACAAGCCTGACCAATCCTATCCCACAGCCGCCCTTCCCCCTGCCGCAAGATACCTACTCTGAAAGAGACGGTTCAGTACACCTGGGAAACCCAGTGCCTCTTTACTCAGTTCCTGCGACCCATTTGTCAGCGACCAGTGGAGCCAGCGGTAGCAGTGTGGCAGTGACGGGGGCTCCTGGAGGAAGGGGTGGGGCGGAAATGCTGCGGACACATCCTGCCCTCGGTAAGACCCGCCAGCCAGGCTGGGTAGCTTGGAGGGTGGAGTCTTAAGTGGTAAAGAAGCAGGTGAGGGAGGTACCGGGACCTGGTGGAAGAAATGGGCCTGGGACTGATAAAGGCGCATGGGGAATACGCCGGTGGCTGCTCTTGTTAGCCTGGAGGAGTATGCTATCTTCTAGCCCTCTCCACCGGGGCACGCAGTGCAGGGCAGAGCACACGGATGGGAGAGCCCTGAGGTCTGGCTCCACACTACACCTAAGGGACAACCTTGGGCTTTAGCAGGCGGAGCCGGATTGACCAGGGTGTCACGAGGTGCCGTAGATTGAGTAGAACTGATCAAGTGGACTTTGCATTTGCTGTGACCTGCCTGTGGTATAATCTCTGGCCACTAGGGCCACTGGGCCCCCTGTTTTCCTTTCTGCAAGATGGGTCTAGGTAGGGCCCAAGTTGAGACTCTTGTCTCCATTTTTCTTTGGTGCTTCAGGAGAGAACACAACGCCTCAAGAACCCCTGCAAGACCCTGAAGGTCTAGAAGTCATTTCCAGTCCTCAGGTGAGCGGAGGAGCCGGGAGGGACGCTGGTGACCGCTCCAACCGGTCTGAGTTTTGCTCCTGGCGTCTGTCACACACAGGCTCTTCTCCCGGCACTGGCAGCTCTTTCCTCTACCTTGTTCAAGCCATCCCTCGTTTCTTTCCTTGCAAACCCCAGAGAGTTGGAAAGGAGACTGTGTTCTGTGTCCGCTTAGTCCCACTTGTCCCTTTCTCCGTGTTGCCGAGGGACGGTGCGGTGGAGCCGGTGTGTGGATGGGTCGCTTTTTGACTTCTTCCACGGTGAGGAAGAGCATTGGCGTTTGTTTTAGCATTCGCCTTGGTTTATGTCAGATCTCTATGGCGGTGGTAAGAGTGCAGGGCTTATGTCTTTTCTTCTCGGCTTTCCCCCGAGCTGTCTGGTCATTCTATCTCGTCGCTGACAGCTGCACGCCACTTAACTTTGATGCCAAACAAGATGCTCTGCAGTCTGCATTGGCCAAACGACTGCATCGTGTAGTTTCCTCAAGGTTTTAAATTTAGATTTATTTATTCTTATGTGTGCGTGTGTTTTGCCTGCCTGCGTGTCTCTATTCCATGTGTGTGCCTGGGGCCTGTAGAGGCCAGAAGAAAATAACCAGATCTCCTGGAACTGGAGTTATGGATAATTGTGAGGCACCATGTGGGTGTGGTAATCAAACCCAGGTCTTCTTGAGAGCAGCCAGTGCCCTAAAAATAATATGTTATTGTGGTAGAAAAATTAAAATGAAGAACCACTGAATACAACGAATTACTATTCAGAATCCCACAGTTTTGGTTCTTTCATTATTTTTTTCTGGATAAACACACACACACACACACATACGCAGATGCTTTTCAATAATTAAAATAGGTGTATTTATTTCCTATTTGTTATTTAACACCATACAATTTTTTCTGGTACTTATAAGTATTTTCTCACAAATGGTACAAGACCCACTGTGCGACAGTGCTCCTTTCCTTCCGAGTGTCCGTGGAACTCTGAGTGTGCCGGGCACTGGAGTGGGGCTGAGTGTGCACCCCTGGCTGTGGCGGTGACTAGAGGGAGCAGCACTGTGCACTGGGCAGAGATGGCTCCGGGCCATGTCTCTGTGGAGGTCTCGGAGCAGAGATTAGAGGGTAATATGGAAACGAACCAGGTGACAGGGGTACATGTGTCAGTGTAGTGAGAGCCCTGCGTGGACACACGTGGGTTAATGAGGGAGATTCCTGTGTTAGACAGCAGGGTGCACAGGGGAGGGGTCTTACAACAGGCTGTTTCTTCTCCGCCTTCTCTTCTCCAGTTTCCCTCTTCTTCCCCTTTCTTTCACTGTTACACAGTACAGATGGCGGTCATTCTAGAACACACATTAGTGCCCGTGTCTTGACTTCACTGAATCAGTGTCTTGACTTACTGCTTAGGTGGAAAGCCGGCTTTGACCCCCTTCTCTGCATTTTACTAGCTGAGTGTATTTGGGCCTTGGTACACACTGGCTTTTTCATATTTAAAACTAGATGATAATAATAGTGTATTTCTCACTGTATTGTTGCAAGGATTCAGTGGATCATGATATGGAAAGCTCTTAGAACAATACCTGGTACACTGAAGATATTGTACCCATAACTCCCCCTCCCCCCCCCAAAAAATAGAAGAAGCCCTTTCTGTATTTTGCTGTAGTGCTTTGCAAAGCTTTTATTAATTATGTTCTATTGAGAATATAAAATGAAAGCGCAATATAAGGAGCAATATGCTCCATTATTACACTCAGATGGGATACCTAGTGTAGGCAGACTCGAAAGGGGCGGAGGTGAGCAGGTCTGGGGGTGGGGAGTAGAGGTAGGTGCTTCTGGTGAGAAGATGCCGGGAACAGGAGCCGCTGCTGCTGGCTGGACAGCGCTGTGTAGATACTTGATGCCGCCATGTTAGAAGTGGTTAGAGTGAGCTTTAGGCTGTGCATATCTTACCCCAATAGGAAAAAGGTTAGTGGGAAGTGGGTGTGGTGTATTCAGCTCTCCTGTGGTGTGTGTGTTCTTAGGAGAGCCTGTTAGGGAAGTGGGCTCTGAGGTGAGCGCCACTGGCTGCTGAGCTCTCTGGCACTGGTGTGAGGGTCTCTCAGAGGCTGCTTTCAGAACCTCATCTCCAGCGCCAGTCAGCGTCCACGCACCCTTCTCCAGATCTTGGTCTGGTTCTGAGACTGTGACCTTGAGAGGTTAGATGGCTGACAAACGCCCTAATGTTAGGGAGAAGATGGAGAGTGGGTGGGTCCTGGGTTGTCCCCTCTCCTGTCACCAACCCAGGCTAGCCCTGGGTTCTGGGTGAGTCGTCATATGTGCTCTGTAACGTGTTAAATAAACATCATGTGAATCTCTGTTGTTCTGCTTGATCTCAGACACCCCTGGCTCCCAGGGCTCGAAGTTTTTCCGAGGGGTCTGCCACTTCAGCCAAGGAGGACGAGGAGGGGTCTTCTGATGGAGCAGACAAACCATCTCATCCCGATGCTTCTCAGAAAGGAAAGCCGGGAGATGGGAAGAATACAAAGGTGGAGAACTTGTTCTGCTCTGTGCGTTTCCCCCCTTTCATCCCTGTGTCGAACAGCAGAGCAGTCCAAAGCCCTGGTCCCTCCTCGCTTACCTCATGCCTTGCTGGCAGCTCTCACAGTGGCTGAGAGAAACAAGTCCACTGGCCTTAGCAATGCCCCTTTCCCCTCAGAGCTCGGGATTCGGCTGGTTCAGCTGGTTTCGATCAAAGCCTGCCAGCAGCGTGTCCACCTCTGGAGATGAAGACTCTTCGGACAGTTCTGACTCAGAGGTAACCTCCACAGATGGACTGGCGACCCTTCCCTGTGGACCCCAGAGCAAATCCAGTCACAAGAGAGCCTGGCATCACTTTCTACCTGGGCTGAAGGAAAGGGGGACTCTGCTGGGGGAGCATGGGAAATAAGGCTTTTTGTAAAGACAAGAGGCAGAGTGAGATAGGCCTTGGAAGTCAGACATGGTGGCTCACATGCCTGTAATCACAGCAGCTGAGGCAGGAGGATTGCTGTGAGTTCTAGGCCAGCTTGGGCTACACAATTTGGCTTCATTAAAAACAAAATAAAACAGAACAAAACAGCAGCTATACCCACACACCAGAGAGGGAGAGGGAGAGGGAGAGGAAGGGGGAGGGGAAGGAGGAGGGGGGAAGGCAGGGGAGGGAGAGAGGGAGGAAGGAAGGGAGGGAGGGAGAGAAATGAGGTGGACAGAAACATTAGAAAGTTAAGATGAAGAAGTTTTACTTCAGAGGCTCAGCCCCAGGGAGCTGACCAGCAGCCTTGGTGGAGGCTTCACAGAATGGTGCTGCGGGGAGTTGCCTGCATAGAGGTTACTATTGTGGATGCTAGAGCGCACGCGTGTGGGCGTGTAGGCTGGCATGCATTTGCTGAGCACTAATGCCACCTTTCCTGCCTCCTCCTCACCAAGCAGGAATCTCCAGCAGCATCGCCTCCTCACCATGCCGGCCCGGGCCTCTCATCCACACCTCCTCTCACATCGCCACCTCTGCCGGGTGCCAGCACCTTCCCGAGAGGCACAGGTACTGCCAGCCCCCCAGTCTTCTGGATGCTGTTGGCACTCCTAGCTTGGGGTACCCTGTTGGAAGCGGGAACTCCTCAGTTCTGAGCGTGTGAAGCAGCTTGGATTCCTTCCTTGCCTTCTAGGTGGGAGTAGTCTCCAAGGATCCTCAAACAGTGGTGGAATCGCCGAAGGCGTGGGGATTGGAGGGTTCTCGGGGCCACAGGTGAGCAGGCTTGGGCCTGGGCCTGGGCCTCCAGACGATACCTGTGTGTGAGGATGAACCGTTTTCAGTGGGCTGGAGAAGCATCCCTGCAAAGGATGGCTTCCGGATACGGAGAAAACTTCTACAGGACCTTGCTCCGGCTGCCTACACAGTCCCTCAGCCTGGAGAGCCTGGCCAGCGGAAGGGTAGTTTCTCACAAGTGTGGGACACAAAAGTACAGGAACACAGTGCTGGCTGATCCAATTTCTTCTTTGGTTTGTGGCTGGTATCCCCTCCCCCACCCTCCGCCATGTCTTCATCAGGTCATTCCTCTGTATGTGTCTGTGTTAACTTTCCCCCCTTTGTAAGGGTATCACACATGTTGTATGGGGTCCTATGGAGACTCTCTGAGAATTATGTTTCGTGCTGAGATCCTGGGGCTTTGTCAGATGCATTTTGGAGGATCACACTTCAGCCTGTATAGCTTAGATGGAGTCCAGGGAGCGGCCTCTTCTCCAGCTTTAGTGGGGAGTGGAGTTCACTCATGTGCACTTGGCTGGGGCTGTCATAAATTCTTCACAGACTGTCTATAGAGCTAGGGATTTCCTGACTATTGCTAGGGAAATGTTTCCATTTCTTGAAGCCTTGTTGGAGTACTCTTGTAGTATCTGAGGTTGTCTGAAGAGTTTGATAGTGATTTTTATGATCCGATATAATTTCTTGTGACTTTTTCTTCCTACTTTTCTTTGGGTGTAAGAGCTTCTTCTCCTGTGTAGCCATCCCCGGCCCTGGCATTGCTTGTGCCTACCTGAGGTTTATAAGAAGCCCTTTTGCTGTCCAGCACTGATTCTTGTGGAAGGGTTTAGCACACCAGGAAGTGGTCACAGATCTGATTCTCTGTTGTTTGCATCCACAGGGTGTTTCTTCCGAGTTCTACTCCCAGCCTGGTGCCCTGCCTCCTCCACCTACCTTGCAAGGAGCTGTTCCTCTCTACAATCCATCTCAGGTCCCTCAGGTAAGGACCAGCCTCATAGGGAAGAGCTAGGAGGTCAGGTTATGGATTAAGGAGGGCAGTGTACAGTTCCAATTTCCCACTCATTGAATACAAGTTTCTGAGCAATTATTGAGCCTCTCTTAAGTCTTTGTTTCTATGTCTGTAGAAGTTTACAGCAGCTGTCTGCCTGTTTTCCTGCCTATCTCTCTCTCTCTCTTTATCTACCTACCTATCTACCTACCTACTTATCTATCTATCTATCTACTTATCTATCTATCTATCTATCTATCTATCTATCTATCTATCTATCTACTTATCTATCTGTCTATCTATCATCTATCTATCTATCTATCTATCCATCTATCTATCTACTTATCTATCTATCTATCTATCATCTATCTATCTATCTATCTATCTATCTATCTATCTATCTATGAAATATCATACCCTCAAATATCACTCCTGACCTGTAATTGGTCCTGAGATATAAACAACACAGTGCTGATGTTTTAGTGTGGGTGCCTTCTCTTGTCTTGGGGTGAGGGGTTCCTGCAAACTAGCTCTCTGATCCTCAGTGACCTAGAGAGGACTCTTCGGATGTATCCTTTGACCTTTGTTCTTTATGAAACATCTTTCAGAGGTGAAGGCTGGCTATTAGAATACAGTGTTGGAAGCCACCCACAGCTGAAACGGGTGCTCATCCCACTAGACCCCCTAGAGGAGCCATGTTTGGATCTGTACTCCAGTGTAGTGTCTCTTCTTCTTTTCCAGCTTCCCACTGCTAGTAGCCTGAACCGGGCAAACCGCCTGGCCCAGCGCCGCTACCCAACCCAGCCATGCTGAGCGCGGCCATCTGCCCCAGGTCCGTGAGGATGGCCACCTCCCCATTCTGGGCTCATCTTCTGGAGCACAGCTTTCCCATTGCTTTCTACCTCTCAGTGTCCACCTCACCTCGTCATATTCAGGCCCTGGTTGTGAGCCTGCTGCACAGGGAGTGCCTGGATCTCCCTAGACAACAGCTTGGTCCTGCCTTCAGCTCAGCTTGAGAGTGATGGGAATCGTCTCATCAGATGGAGGAACGGGCCAAGGTCCGTGGTCGAGTGTCATGGCGGCAGACTTGAGGTGGAAGCTTGGGAACCTCGGGAAAGTGAGGGCCCTGAGAATCCCATGGTGAGAACAGGAGAAGACACCACCAGGCTGTGCAGCAGGAGTTCAGAGCAACATCCCAGAAGTACTCGGACTCCCTCCTTAGCCTCACTTAAAGACCAGTTTATGGCTCCTGTTAGTGAAGTTTTTACATTGAATCTGATTATCGCTGCCCTTCAGTGATTCCCTTTTCAATGACATTTCAGCAATTTTCCTCCTGGTCCTAGTTTTGTGCACATTTTCTATGTGGTTCAGACTAATTATATTTCTCTCACTTTCTTAGCGGGTCCTATTTTTTTCACATTCTGACATCTGGCTATCAAGTTAGATTGCTGTAGGCATCATATCGTCATGGTAACTACTGAACCTAATGATGCAGATGGATGGAACATCAGTATAATAAATAATGGAAAATGTTTCTTAAAACGTCATCCTTTCTGCAAAAGGGAGGAATGAGCGCCCATGTTGCTAATACCTGCCTTCCTACCTTAGGCCTTTGCAAATTGATGTTCTGTGAGGGTCACTGGGGCCCCATGGAGGAGGGAGATGTCTTGGAAATTTCCATTTTTTCCCCTTTCAAACCTCAAATAGAAATGATTCTTGCTGTTTGTCAGATTTGCTTAAAATTGCTCCTCACAAAGAACATTTTTGTATGTGTAATTGTACATAAAAGTTTTGTACTTTAATGTACTATGGTTCTGATGTTGATAGCGATTAAATCCAGATAATTTTATAGCAAATGCTTGTCTCTGGCTGGTTTCTGCAGAGGGGAGAAAATACATTGATGGTCTCTTCCCTGAAGTCTTTCTAATAACGGTTCCATTGTGTGGTCGGGTGTGAATAGCTAGAAAGAGCCCTTTGTTAATGGAGAATCAGAGACTGGTCTTCACTCCCAGGTCTACTTTAATGCTATCATTTTTTTTTCAATTTAAGAAATATGGACAAAAGCTCCCATAACCAACTAGTCAGTGTGCTGGATGAATGTGGCATATTCTGTTTCCTATTCTTTTCGTCTTAGATGACATTAGAAACTAGATACATATGCATTTGGTTCCTGGAAGGCCCTCACTATGTGCAGGTTTTCCTTCCTAAGATGGCTGCTTTTTAGGCTTGGTATGCTGACACCTGGCTGTAGCACCCCAGTAGTTACCTGTGAATAACCCAGGCACCAAACTGTCTAAACTCACACTCTGCTCACACCCAGTTCACCTTGCAACCACAGACAAGGTCGCTTGGTCGTCCTGGGGGGCAAACTGTCTCATTTATAAAATGATGGCAATAGTCATAGTACCTACCTTACAGGGAAAGTGCTAGAAGGTCCTTGAAGTATGGATGGCTCATGCTAAGAACTGCATTTCAAGTTATTAGTGCATAGCTAGTAAGCAAATAGCTGGACACCAGCCTATGTCTGCCTGATTTCTTGTGTCACTTTTGATATATGTATCTGGTGGGAATGATAATTTTAAAATACTTCCGCAAGATGTGCCTTAATTGTAAATCCAGTTTCCCTGGGCATCCAATCTGCCACCTTGGTAGGCCAGAGGCACAGCTCCCCAGGGAGCAACAACACAGGGATGTCCTGCCCAAGGAACGGTAGCATGCCAGTGGAGTGGCCTGCAAACTGAGAACGAGTGCCAAGAACCCCTGTGCCCAAGTCCTTCCTTCTCTGTTCAGGCATTCACAGAAAAGCAAGGACTACAGTGTTCAAGAAAGCAATCCCGGAGCTTCCTTAACCCCCAGCAGAAGAACACGCAGCTCTGAATGCGTCTTCCCGGGAGGGCCCGACAGGATGTTTTATGCACCAGAGAAGGAGGAGGTTCAAGATACGTTGGCTAATTCATGATTGAAAGTGTTCACTGTGGCAGAGTCAGACTGCGCCCATCAGTCTGCATGGCCCTGATTAGAACAAATCCATTGCTCATTGATCAGGAAAGGTAGGTTCAGTAAAGGTCTGATGAACTGGGGTCACTCAAAGTTCTTCATGGTTTATCTGCTTTGGATGTGTGGCAGTGGCTGCGTTGCCGGAGGTCACGGTCATTTAACAGCTCCAGCTGGTAGAAACCAGTTGTGGTGAAAGACAGAACGCAGCTGTAGCAGGGAAATAGTTCCCCCTTCCTTTTACGAGCTGGGAGGGTAGCATGGGAGACCCTTTCCTCTTCCACAGCCCAGAAGGGCCTGCAAGACTGGCTTGGTAGTGTGTCCGGTGTGTTGGTGGCCATAGTGGCTTGATCCTGGGGTGGCCATGTCTGTGATGGTAGGCAGAGCTCCACGCAAAAGGGGCAAAAGGGAACACTCTAGATGGAAACAATTGCACTGCGTCCCCAAAGGCCAGAGGGGACCAGCAGTATTCAAAAGATAATAGGTCAGGTTTAGACGGGACCAGAGAAAAACACAAGAGAGACTGGGTCACAGACCTTCTTTCACATCACCCTAGGGCCATCTGGGGAGAGAGACTACAAACAGAGTTCTATGTTTAAACAAAATAATGGCCAAAAGACACCATTTAAAAGGAAGTGCTTGAGACAGTATTAATTGGCAAGCTTGGTTTTACCCTGTTCCCGAGTGCAGAACAAGCTCAGAGGAAGGATAAATTAGTGAAGGAAAATAAAGCCATGCCTTTCTTGTGAAACTGAGTTGTAAGTGCAAATATGAGATTCATATATACGTATATATGTATATATATATAATTTAATACTTATGTGAAAACATTTAAGCTTAATGTTCAGTAATTTGAGAGAGAACAAACCGTTAAATTCCATTTATGAGTCTTTATCACATCTCGCCACCCTCCTACCGCTCCCGTGGAATCCTCTTATGTGGCCCTGAAGCTATGAGGAAGCCAGCCACCTCCGTCACCTGCATACACTCCCCTTCTATCGCCATGTGGGCTTCAGATTGCCCGGGACCAAAGCCTCTGTTAGAGTTCTATTTCTCCAAGACAGCTTCACTGTGGACGGAGAGGGTTTCTATTCTGATCAACCAAAAAGAGGAGCGAGAGACATGACACCAAAATCAGAGTGCATTCTACCTTAAGGGAATGTGCAAACACCCATTTTTTTTTTTTTTTTTTATTTGAAAAGAGGCGAGAACAATGAGATCTGGTTCTCACTATTCTGAGAACATTTTTCTAACCCTTCCACCTCCTAGAGACTTGGGGAAGTCATTTTCTACCTCATCTGCCTTTTGTCTTCAGCTGGAACCTGCCCAGGCAGCAGCACGAGTCTGGAAACAATGGCAGTGGGCTGTAGGTGCTTGACAGAGCTTGCCCCCGCGTGCGCCCTCAATGCTCGCCCGCCCGTGCTCATGATGTACTTATACCCGGCCATCACTCACTCGGGTCTTTCAGAAATGGCTTCTTAATGAGAGTGAGAGTTATTTTGGATGGAGATTAATAGCATGTTAGGATGTTTTTTTATCACAATCCCACCAAGTAGAAGAGCCTGCCTCCCACAACTTCTTCCTTTCTATGCCTTCCCATCTCCAGGGAACAGCGCTTGCTTGGATCAAGATAATGGCAGTTTAAGTCAACTTTATTGACCTGTGAAAAGTGTTTGTTACTTTAACATGAGATGCTTTCCTGGCACCTGCCCATGGTAGAGAGTGCCTGTTCCATTTAAAAAGAATCTTAAGGGGGAGACCCATAGCTTCCATTAAGCTTTCACTGTGCGTCGAATATGAAATGTCCCCCATAGGTTTGCGTGCTTGGATATTTGGCCCCTAGCTGGTGGTGTTTGGAAGGTTGCAGGATCTTTTAACCTGTGGATCCTTGCTGGAGGAAGTGGACCACTGCAGGGAAAACCTTGGGGTTTTGTAACGTGGCCCCATGTCCTGTCTGTTCTCTTCCTCCTGACTGCAGACCCAATGTGACCAGCAAGTTCCCTTATGCTCAAGGTGTCCTGCCTGCCCCACCCGACTGACCGTGTCCTTCTTCAAACTGTAAGCCCAAATGCGTCCTTCTTCCCTGAGGTCAATTCTTGTCAGATCTTGAGTCACAAATAATAAGAGAAGTAACTAATACATCCCCAGCGAAGACAGGAAACAGACACTTATGCCGGGAACTCTGTCACATGCTAAACGGCCATAGATCACATTCCTGCTTGTGAAAGGAAATCTTACAAAATGAGATTTTTCTTCACAGCACTGAGGATCAAACGCTAAGGACTCCATGATTCTTGAAGTCTTTTGGTGGAGTCTATGGTGGTCAGGTATTCTGAATTTCAGCAATAAGTATACTAACATTTATTGAGGCTATCAGACAAGATATGGAGAATCAAAAGCTGAGGGTAGCATCATGTCTGAGTTGATGCTGCTGGCAAGGGTGGAGCTGGAAATTAGAGTCCAGTAGTGTGACAGGAATCTGGGCGTTTAGTCATGTTGTCTCTGGGAAAACATACATTTCCCACATATTCATCAAGTTCGATGATATCGTCAATGGAGTTGGGTCCATGGTGTGTCAAGTATTCAATGGTTTTCTCTGTACAGATAGCTTTGACAACCTGATACAGACTTGCTAAGTTGCTATCATCGACTCTGTCCTTGTTTCCCTCTGTCCCACATAGAATGTAGAGGTCCTGAGTTCTGCTGTAGAGTTCCTCTTTAGGAATGGAGCTAATATTAGTAGTGATTTTGAGGGTCTATGCAGATTTGTGAGCACCATCTGCACAATTAAGTTTCATTCTTAAGAAACATTAACCTCTACCTGAAGCATCGTCCAAGGGTCTGCTATTATGGAGATGTGTGTATTTCTTTGTTTTTCTATTTCTGGAATAAACTAATTGAAGATGGATGTACTGGCTGGTTTTGTGTGTCAACTTGACACAGGCTGGAGTTATCACAGAGAAAGGAGCTTCAGTTGGGGAAGTGCCTTCGTGAGATCCAGCTGTGGGGCATTTTCTCAATTAGTGATCAAGTGGGGAGGGTCCATTATGGGTGGTGCCATCCCTGGGCTGGGTAGTCTTGGGTTCTATAAGAAAGTAAGCTGATGCTGGGCGGTGGTGGCGCACGCCTATAATCCCAGCACTTGGGAGGCAGAGGCAGGCAGATTTCTGAGTTCGAGGCCAGCCTGGTCTACAGAGTGAGTTCCAGGACAGCCAGGACTACACGGAGAAACCCTGTCTCAAAAAACCAAAAAAAAAAAAAAAAAAAAAGAAAGTAAGCTGAGCAAGCCAGGGGAAGCAAGCCAGTAAGAAACATCCCTCCATGGCCTCTGCATCAGCTCCTGCTTCCTGACCTGCTTGAGTTCCAGTCCTGACTTCCTTTGGTGATGAACAGCAATGTGGAAGTGTAAGCTGAAGAAATCCTTTGCTCCCCAACTTGCTTCTTGGTCATGATGTTTGTGCAGGAATAGAAACCCTGAATAAGACAATGGATAACACAAAGAAAAGAAAAAGGTTAGGTGGTTCCCCTTAACAAGGAAGGGCCTTATTTGGGTCAGTGGGTGGCAGATGGTTTGAGCTATAGTGTATGTGCCATGGAGGGAGCACACGGTGAGAAATGGCAGGGCAGCTGGAAGAGGGACCAGCATTACTCTCTTATAAGTATTTTTAATAAAACTTATTTTATTTCATGCATTTAGTTATGCTTGAGGCAGGAACTCATTTAGTCCAGTTGTTCTTGAACTTGCAATGTTGTTCAGGTTCGATTCAAATTCAATCCTTCACACCTGTGGGGCAGTAGACCATGCCACCAGACAGAAGAACTGGTAAGATAGTAGTAAAGTTCAGAACCCCAGTAAAACTCATAATTGAGAATGGCAGAAGTTCGGACTAGCTCCCCACCAGATTCCTGTCTTGGAGCACTTGGCCACTACGCCCCACTAAGAAGACCACGAGAACCAGATGTGTAACATAGGACTTAGCGATCTCCATGCTCATGAGGTATCTTCATAGGCCTGAGTAACTAGCCAATGAGCTTCTCTTCCTGGGCATCCCTTCATGCAAAATGTATTCAATTTCTGGTTCACCCTGAATAAGTTGAACGCATCCTCACCCGCCATGAATAAAGCAGTTTGGACAAGCAAGGACTGTCTCCTTCATCAAGAACCATCCACTGGGGACGCCTTCATCATACAGAGCCATGCCTAAGTCTCCTGCAGAAGTTCCTTGTCCTCTTGGCACTCACCTTGAGCTAAGCTGGACCCTCCCCCATCCCCAGCTCATTGCAGGCTCAGGGCCTATTCTCAGTTTCTTGTGGTCCCCAGTGGCGTCTGGGTACACAGGGGGAATGGAAGTCCCTGTTCACAACTCTTTGTGGCTCCCAGTGGTGTCTGGGTGCCCAGGAGTTGGAGAACCACAGCCCCCATCCCACCACTTCCACCCCAGCCTGCACCTGAGAAACATGTGCTGGGACACCTTATTTTAGACTATGTTTCACCTCCCTGGAGTGGCGTGTGGGCATCCCATGGCACCCCAGTGGGGAGGCAAAAAACGCAAACCCATACACTTGGCCCTTATCTATCTATCTATCTATCTATCTATCTATCTATCTATCTATCTATCTATCTATCTATCCTCTTTCTATCTACATATCTGACTTCTTGTGGAAACTAACCAAGTCCCATGCAAACTACCCTAATCTCTTCTGAAGGCAACATTCACTATGGCATAACTAATCCCACTAAGTTCTTTCTGATGATTCCACCGTTTCCTGTCTCGCCACACTGAAGACTAAGCTTTTAATGTGTGAACTCTTGGGGACATCTTCAAATCACATCTACACCACAGCAATATCCAGTCTCACCAGAATAGTATGTAACAAATCCTTTGTCAAGGATTCTAATTCTGGCCCACAAATACTAGCTAATTTTTCATGTTTCTCAAACTGCCTTTTTGGATATCAAAATCCTTGGCTTTTAAAACCTGTCTGTGGGTTTTAGGAACTGTTTTTGGATGTAGGAGACAATCACAGACTGTTTGCATTTCTTTGTTTCCTATGATCAAGATTTTAGGTCACAAGGAAACATCATTGTCCTAGAGTGGAAATAATTTGGGTTTGGTGCCTCAAGATTTCATTCCTATGTTTTAAGATATTTGAATAAACGCCCATGAATTGAGACCATCTGGAGCATTATTGGTCCTAAGCTTTCTCAGTACATTTCCAGACTTTCTGTGAATCCACCCACCCCTAAGCCTCCAATACAATGACGGTGTGAGTCATCATGAAAACATACAGAAACGGAGACTCTGAGCTGGAACCTAGACACGTTTCCTTGTGTCATTCAAATCAAATTAATTTTTAAATGCACAGGAATAGCTTGCAACTTGAAAGTAATTGACATCAGATCTCTAAAAGAAAGCATCGCTTGCATTCTGGTTTTAGATCTTTTCAGAATCTTACTTTCTCGTCCCGAGGAAGGACTTCCAGATTCAGAGAGTTGGTTGAATCGCAGGGAAATACTTGGACTTTATCCATTCAGTGAGCGTATAATGGATACCTTAGCAGACACATAGCTGAGGAATAAGCCTAGTTTTCACAGAACTCACAGTCAAACTGGAGACTAAGTGATGAGGTTCCAATCAAGGTATGCTGCCTCAGGGACTGTGTGTCAGGAGTACTTCCGTCTCTACCTGCCAGGCATGAGTTTATTAGGAAGGTTCTGGAGGATGCCATTTTATTGATGGAAAAAACCCCATGGCCTGGAGAGGCTAATCAATTTTCATAAATCTTCTTAATTAAGGTTTTGATTTCATAACTGATAGCTTGTCCCTGTGAATGTGAGAACATCATTTGGATTGTCTTACTATACTACTGAGGGGTTTATTTGTGGTAATAAAACATCAATACTAATAACTAAGATATTACATTATACATTGCTGGATATTACCCTGGACTTTTTTTTTTTTACATGTGTGTATTCATTAAATTCTCTTAAGGATGGGATGAGGTGAGTATTTTGATAACTTGCCCAACACGTCACAGATAGCAGTGGAGCTGGGCAGGCATGTACCTGGGGGTCTGTAGATGCCTCTTCCTTGGTCCTTAAGACGGCTCCGTGTTAGAGCCTCACTCTGTAGGGTAGGAACTAGAGGCGCAGGCTCAGAGAGCTTCAGGATCTTCTCCAAGATCACACAGTAAGTGAAGACTTAGGAGTCAGCTTGTGCAGCCTGCCTGCACAGCCCATGCCTTCCCTCCTGCTGTGAGGTGCGCGCATCTGCTCTGTACATCCCAGCAGGACCAGAGATCTCAGTTTTGCTCTGTCTCCGGTAAAGTGCTTCTCTACACCCTTCTTTCTCTTTGGCTAATGAGGGATACAGCTCATTATCTCACGTGTTTACGTGGATGTTATGTCTTTTCCACTTGTGACTTCACAGGGGCGAGGGCATAGGACAAATGCAGCACCTTGCACAGTTCCTATGTCTAATACCAGTTCAGTATTCGAGACAGGCAAGAGTGAACGATTTCCCCAAACTAGAACCGTAGGAACGTTTGTAAGAAAATAACTACAACTTATGCCTAGTCTAGAGATGATCTTGGGGACCCACCTTCCTGTGACTATGTTTTCACTCTTCTCTGAATCTTTGGAAAATACAAAGAACAAATGAATGATACAAGAACAAATGAATGAATGGTTTTGCAAGAGGCCAGGACCACACACTAGAGGGCTGCTGCAGTTTCTCAGGAACAGTCCTTGAATGAGATGAGAGTGGTCTTGGAATGTGGGTGTCCTGGCTTTTTTTTTTTTTTTTTTTTTTTTTGTCCCTGACTGACAGCTTCCATGGCAGGTGATATAACTGTCCCTTTAAGGTCAAGGCTAGCAATGTCCTGCGCTTACAGTTCCTCATTTGATCCTCCAGGGCACTTATTTCTGGCAGACGCATTTCTTGGTTTTAAAAGGTACTTTACCCCTTTACAACCCGTGTAATTGCTATTGGAATGCTTTGCCCGTAGTGTCTTAATTAGGTCAAATTTTATACCCAGGGCTCTAACTTGATGCTATATTGGCAGTTCTGAGACCCCATACCCTGGTGCTGCCAGGAAACAGTCACATTTTCAGGAGATGGAGACACAGACCCAGAGTTTGTTTGGTCATTCTTCTAGGGTGAGTTCAGAGCAGAGGTCTTAGGCCCAAGGGGGAATCTCCACAGGAGAATTGCCTCAACGCTGTCTACAAGGGAACTCTTGTCTCTAGGCCACCCTTTCAAAGTGTTGTTTGGATAATTGTAGGCTCTAAGGCTCTTCGCAGTTAGTTAAATTATACAGTTTTGGATTTTATTTGTTAAAACGAATCCCCACTTTTCTGCCCTACCTACCTCTAATTTAGCAGAACGTGCCCCTAGAGTTACACCTTCCCCTCTTCCCATGCAACCCCAATAATAAGCCATCTGCCAACCAAACAAACATAATACAAAAATTACACAAATACATAATCCCCAACCCATAAGGAAGGGAGCAGTTGCCACCTGGTGCCAAACAGAAAAGAGTTTAATATTTATCTAGCAGAGAAGGTTCTCCGATGGGCCGTAATTCTTCAGGGGGAAGGGTCAAGGGGAGGTCAGTAATGAAAATCAGCTCCAGAGGCCTGGCCTAAACAGGGACCCAGTGGAAATCAATTCTGTGAGTTCAATGTTGCTGTCCCCTGTCGTGGATTGCACCTAGGAGGCACCCGAGGAGGCCATTAATCTGTCACCAGAAAGGAGGGAGACTGAGAAGGGAGGTCATTAGAATTCAGCTTCCATGGGACTTTCCCAGCAGAGCCATCGCAGGTGAGGGAAATGGGGACTTTTGCTTTTGTTATTGGGGACCTGTGCCCGCCAGGTTTGAATACTGGTCCTGGCTGTAGCATTTCATACGAACCTCTTTTGCAACTCCAGGTCTGGTGTTGGATTGGGATAAGATTTAACTTCCCTTTCTTTCCCACCGCTTCAGTCAACTTGCCATGATTTATACCCAACTCCTAGCTAATTTCTTAATCAAATATCTTTTGAATGAGGAGAGATTTACTTATTAGAGCTTTCAGGATGCCTGGAAGCTAGTCAGACAGTCTTCTGCTTTACTGAGAGATTGGAACGTTAGGATAATTGTGCCGGTCGGCACGACGGTTCTAAGAAAGAGGCAGTTTACAGAACTGTGTAAATCAGAAGTGTCCTTAAACTGTGGTTGGGGAGACATGATATGGCAAAATGTCTACCAATAAACTGGAACATTACAGCAAATTACTCCGTTTATATACGCAGGCTAAGCCTCGCCTCTTATGCCATGTTGGAGAGCCAATAAAGCTTGCAAATGTGATGGGAGTCACTATTTCTGCCTCTGTGCAGCTGTTTATCAGCAGCTTTTTAACACATTTTCTCATATTAATGAGGTGGCAAAGCAGTTCCAGAATTAGAACAGTGGGATGTGTCATTGTCTGCCGTATCCCAAGCTATGCCGGCTGTCAGCATCCTACCAGGGGACGTACAATGAAAGAGGAGCGTTTCGGTGGGCGCAGCCTGTGCACACGGCTCCATCCTTCCCTTACCCTCCCCCAGGCCCCTCTCCCTTCTCACTCCCGGACCAGTGATGGCTGTCACTATAATTTGCATGCCTTCCTGCAACTTGGTTCTTTGTTTAATACTTTGTACGTCATTGGGGCTTGCTTCTGAATTCCTTGTGTTTCCGTTTTCTAGTAGGGTCTCTGGTATTGAGCAGGTACTTCTCTAATATTGACCGAGTGAGTGAGTGAGTGAGTGAGTGAGTGAGTGAGTGAGTGAATGAATGAGCAGAGGAGGAGCTGGATGGAATGTTCCCTCACACACAGCCAGTGTGGCCTCGAGGAGCAGAGCAGGTGTGTCACCTAGCTTTCCCCGAATCTGTGTGTGCAGGTTGGGTGGAGGACAGGGTGTGATGCATAGATTGACGGTAGGAATCCTATGGTCCAGAGGGGACAAGTGCAGGCCTGCTGGTGATGTCAGGATGCAGTGAAGGTTTCACTCTCTGCAGTGACAGGATAAGAGTAAGAACAGGCTGTGATGTTTATGTAGAGCTGAGTGCACTCTGCCAGAATTCTGAGATCAGGTTCTTCTGTTTGAATGCCTTCCCTTTAAAGAACTGGGGATAACCTCAGACAGAGGCTTGCTTGCTCTGTCCTCAAGTCCCTTCACTTAGGAAACCAACACCTTCCTAGAATCCTGTTGGTTCCCTGAACCTTTCTCTCCTGTTTTAGGAGGCAGGTGACTTTTCAGTGGTCTCTGAATCCTAAAGTCTGCACCACCGAATTAAATTGTGTCCATCTTTCCGAAAAATGTCACTGAAATCACAGGTTGGCCCAAATTGAGTCACTGGACTGCTTAAATGGATTCACCCAGTTCAGTAAATACGATGATACTCCAAGGCTAGCAAGTGCTTGTTAGTGTTGTTTATGGACAGCAGGGATCCAGGCTGGGTCGTAGGCTTGTAGTAGTGCCTAGAACATTCTTAAATTCAGGTCAGTCATAGTACCAGAGAAGCCCAGAGGTCCAATTTGTCACTATCTCATGTGTTCTGCTCTGCTGAGCTTGTAGTTACGGTCTGTCTTTAGGTAGAGCACACATGTGCTCTGTGTATCCTAGAGTGCTTTTCCAATCGACGAGAGCCCAGGTTGGTTCCTACAAGGCTCTGCATAGACATGACTCCTCTTCTCCTGTTCCTGCAGCTCTTGCTGTGACCCAGACCAGCATTTGGCTCTTGCATTGTCTTCTGTTCCCTGTTTATCAGTCACAATCTTATCTCGAATTAAGACCTGGAGCACCGCGTCTGAACTCTGTTACTAATCGATAAACATTGCTAGCCTTTTACACAGGGCATTGGTCCATCCTGGCTCTACGTATGCTGGAAGGATCTTAGATCCCATCCATCCATCTACCCCGCTTTCAGTGTTGGCTCTGTAACTACTGCTGCGTCTTACCGCACCTGGATCCCTGTTGCCTAGGAGAGAATAACAGTATTGACCTGCATTGGCGAGAGAGAATCACACGCATTAGCTGTCTAATGATACTAACAACGCTCTTTGAGAATATAAATGTGAAACATTATCATTATGGTTAATACCAGTCTTCACTTTAATGTTATTTTTCTTTCTCCAAGAAGAGAGGCAGAAAGATTATTTTAAAAAGTGGTGAATAGAGAGGGCTACGGTTTATTCCTAATTCATGACCCGCTTTGATCAGACTAGAGTAAGCAGCAGGGATGCAGTCTTAAAGTCCTGAAGGTAATTATTTTGACTCGAGGGCACGAAGTTTTCTCTTTCTCCTCCTCCCATTGGAGGAAAGAAAGAAAGAAAGTTAATGCTCTTAAAAAAAAAAAAAAAAGAAAAAGAAACGGAAAAACCAAGATGATTTCTGTATGTCAGGGCTGAAAATAGCATTTCCCAAAGCAGCTGTTACAAAGGCGACCCTTGCAGTAGGGTGGAGGGAGCATCCCGGGCGTGTCTCCTTGCTGTGCCACGGGAGAGACCAAGTCGGGTGGGGGCTGCAAGGACTTTTAAAATGATTGGATAATTTCATGCTTGCTGTATTGATTTTTAAAAAGCCATCCCCATCCCCACTTTGCTTGTTGGAACCTTAAGAGTAAAGGGATGCAGGGAAGTGCAGGGATCTCTCTCTCTCTCTCTCTCTCTCTCTCTCTCTCTCTCTCTCTCTCTCTCTCTCTGTGTGTGTGTGTGTGTGTGTGTGTGTGTGTGTGTGTGTGATCCTAGCTGTATTAGTTTCCATTCACTGCGGGAACAAGTGACCATAAACTTTGTAACTTCAAAGCTCACACTTGTTATCTCAAGTTCCAATCGTGGGGAGCTGAAATCAAGGTATCAGTGTGTGTGTGGGTCTTTCTAGAGGCCTCAGAAGAGTTTGCTCCCTGCCTTATTCGCCAGCAGTGGGCATTTGGACTGTAGCTCCAGTCCCTGCTTTCCGACCCTATTGTCTTCTTCTCTATCAAATCTCCCTTTACCCTCCCCTTATAAGACCCCCTATAAGATTTTTTCATTACATAGATTCATCTGCCTAATTCAAGACAGTCTCCCCATCATAATTCTAAATTTGTTTTAATTAACTAATACAATCGACTAATTCATTATTTTGAGGCGGGGTTTCATGTAGCCCAGTTGACTCAAACTTGCTGGGAAGCTCACGATCACCTTGAGCTTCTGATTTTCCCGCTTCTACCTCCCAAGAGCAGGGATGACAGGCTGCTACCACTATGAAAAACTTCATGTGGTACTGAGATCAAGCCCAGGGCCATGTGCATTCTAGGCGAGCTTCCTACCAACTACATCCAAGTCTCCCAGCATTAATTTAGAAATTTCTGTAGCTTTATGTTTGCCATCTAAGGTCACATTTCTAAGTTCCAGGAATTAAGAGCTGCACATCTCAGGATTAAAAAAATGTTATTTTATCTATCTATCTATCTATCTATCTATCTATCTATCTATCTATCTGAGACAGAGTCTCACTGTGTTGTCCTGGCTGGCCTGAACTGTCTATGTAGACCAGTCTGGCCTTGAGCTTACAGAGATCTACCTTCTTCTGCCTCCTGAATTAAAGGTGTAGGCTACCGTGGCAAGTTTATTACTTTTAATTATTTGTATATGCGTGTGTCTGACCACAGAGGCAGGAGACAGCAGCTCTCTGCGGCCCCCTGTGGAGTATGAGTTTATAGGAGATTGTGAACTACCGGATGTAGATGCTGGGGGCTGAGCTCTGTCTTGTGAAAGAGCAGTACATGTTCTTCTATCTAGACACACCTTTCAGGACCTTTACTCAGCTTCTCACGACAGACAAGAGCACTGCTTCCCCTTTCCCCTCAAAACAAAACAAACAAAAACGCAAACCCAAGCAAAAACAATTTTATTAAGGCTCTGGGTTTTTTTCCTCTTGCCAGATACAGACTAGAAATGGGCACAGGATCAGCCTCTGCTAATGGAACATAAGAAGAAATCGGCTCTATGATCTTTGTGAAGTTAGCTAGACGGAAAAGAAATCTGGCCCTTGATGTCATTGTTGGTTTATTGGACTAACCCTCCCTGGAGCCTTTGTGTCTGTGCTCGCTATGGGGATGGAGCTCCATCGAGGCTCTGGTCCTTTTAATCTAGGGCCTCTGGGACTCGAAGACCTGCTACTCTAAGCTTCTTGTAACACAAGAGTGTGTTTGTCTAGGATCTGACCTTACTCTGGACCCTATCAGTGTTGTCTTGGACCATTATAATATGCACCTCTTTGGTGGTCTTTGGTGGGGGAGTGCTAACATAAGAAACTCACCTACTTAATCTAGACATTGAATGATGATGATGGTACTGATAATAAAATTAAAAAAGCCCTCCATACTTGCTACCTCTCCGGCCATCAGGAGTCATCTGTGAGTAAAACAGACTAAGTTCTTTACTGTCGTGGGACAGTAGTCTGGTAGAAGGAAGTGGCTATGTGATCAAGCAAAGAAATAAGGCATAATAAGTCAGAAAATACAAGGGTAAGAAGCACGGGTTGCTGTTCTTCAGAAGGACGTCAGACGTAGACTTGGTGACCTGAATGTGAGTACAGACATGAGGAGAGCTAACAGGCGAGCCACGTGGGCACCTGGAGAGAAACAAACCAGGCCAAGACAACCACGAGTGTAGTGTCTGGAGGTCGAATGTTCTCGGTGTGAGGGACAGCAAAGAGGCCAGCATGCTGGTGCTGACGTGGAGGGAGCAGGCCGCAGAGAAGAACACAGAGTTCAGGTCAAGGGAAGGAATCTGCCTTTTCTTCCCAGTGACAGGGAAACTAGAGGCTTTCCGTAGAAGACTGTCCAAGCTTACAATTTTCAAGGTCACTCTGACTCCTGGGTTGGATGGTACTTGGAGTTAAGGGTCTCTCAATAATCCAGCATGTGAAAGATCATCTAGTATATGAGGTTGCCGTGGAAATGGCGGTGACGAGTGGCTGAATTCCGGATGCATTTTTATATTACAGCTATTAGAATTTGCTCATGACTGTGAGACGTGAGAGAGTGAAGGAAGTTAAACCTGACTGACAGGTGACTGGCTCCAGCAGCAAAAGGTGAGCAAGGCAGATGTGAGAAAAATCGAGACACGTCGATTTGGCTTGGAAGTTATCAGGCTGCAGATGTGCGTGTGCCTGCGTGTGTGTGTGTGTGTGTGTGTGTGTGTGTGTGTCACAGCCGAGATGCAGCAAACCCATATAAGTATGGTTTACTAGTCCAGGACTCAAGGGAAGAGGAGGGAAAGCCTGCCGAAGCAAATGCATGTAACCCAAATGCTCACGGATCTGTTAGTGGCCAAGGCTAAGCTAATCCGTGAAGGGTTTCCTCTGGGCTGCTTTCTGCCCCTCCCCCACACTGGGCCTCTCCCGGCTCACGCTTTACTCACGCATCATCTTCCTCATCTCCGCTTGTGGTCTCCTTTGGCTTGGGATGTGTTTCCTTCCAGTCCTGTTAGAGTTCTGCCCCTCCTCCAAGGCCTGCCAAGCCTTTTCTGATTAAAAACAATTAGTTTAGTATAAGAAACACCTAGCATGAATTTTCATTTTGTCTTGATTAAATGAGCCAGTCTTCCAAGTGCCCCAAATAGTATTAGGTAGATACGATGGTTTTGGGTAAATTCTAGCTACTTGGCAAAAGTGAGAGAAAGGACGATAGGATGGCAGAGAGAAGCTGAGCCCGAGGACATCTCTAGGACTCCGTAGCCAAAAAAGTTTGAAATTCCCAAGGAAGAAATATATAGCTTTAATAATATTCTTAGCTTCTTTCGTCTGAATATTTCTTCCCGCTTTGTAGTCTGTTCCCTGGCAGTGTAGCTGACCCTTGGCATCGAGTGAAAGTCTTCCTGGAGCTGGTTGTGGGGTTTGTTATTTAGGCAGTTGCTTTTTGGCGTGATTCCCAAAAGAAATATTGGAGCTGGCTTCATCCTTCGGGCTCCGAAGTCACCTGGCTAGTGTGAGCTTCCCCGGTCCTGGGCTGCACAGCTGGAACCTCTGGCTGGCGTCATGCTGGGCAGGTGGCTTGGGAGCCAAAGGGCAAGGCAGTTGGCAATGATGGTTGTTGGAAGGTTACCAGGCCCGAGAACGTTCTCATCGGTTACAAAAGTGTGTGGTCTTTCCAGGTGAGGTAGAAAGCTCTCCCTAGGTTCCCTGGAGGCAGGAATGTCTTCCTAACTCACCTGGCTCTTCTTGCTTAGACTTCTGTTTAGCTTTGGCAGCTGAGGGTCATTTCAATGTAGCCTCTTGCTCTTTTCTTAGCCCTTTCCGAGACCAGTTGCTATTCTGAACCGAAAGTGCTGGATATCTTTCTGATGGTGTCTTTTAAACTTTTTTAAAGGGACGTTTTCAGCCATATCTCTATTCCCCCCAACCCCCCCACTCATTCCTATGAGGAACATCTCTGAGAAGGGAAGTCACTCCATCCCAACAGGCTTTTGGCTCAGGCCCAGGGCCTCTTCAGCAAACAAAGATTTCTGGTTTAACACCTGATTAATTCAACGTCCTCTCCCATATTCCAGTGTCAACAACCCCTATCTCTTTCTGAATTCCAAGAGGGAGATTTGCTCTTGGAATGAGAAGAAATATCTATGCCTAAAGCCTTCTCCTCTTCGAACCCTATTTGGTTGGATCAGCTATAATCTTCTATTTCCCATGATGGATTTTGCATAAGAATATTCATTCAACAAATATTTACTAAGTGTGTATTGTGGACAAGGCTCAGTGCTAGGTATTGGAGGGGAATTTGACAATATATCTCTAGGCTGTATGAGCTCATAAAATAACATAACAAAGAGATCTGATTTCTGAAAGAGAACTTTTCCCCCCCTCTGTGTAGCCCTAGCTGTCCTGGAACTAACTCTGTAGACCAGGCTGGCCTTGAGCTCAGAAATCCACCTGCCTCTGCCTCCCAGAGTGCTGGGTGAAAGAGAACTCAATAGCAACATCTAACAAGATCATAAGGTGCCACAGGATTGATAAAGCTGGAAGGTTTTGAGAGGTAGGAGAATTTATTTGGAATTGAATGAGGGTGAGAATTAAGAGAGCTTCCTAGAAGAAGTGGGATTTTTCACTGATGCTTGAGGGATGTCTTCTTGCAGCTTCTTGGGTACATTATTATTATTATTATTATTATTATTATTATTATTTGAAACTCCACACAAGCGGTTCTGGGTATTGTCTAAATAATACTTCAGGTGCCTGTGTGTGGCCTTCCAGAGTGGAATCCAGTGTGTTGGTCTTTATCTGCATGATGAAATCTCTGCCTGGCTCTCTCTGGGGCAGATCTCTCAACCAGCATCTTTTGCTGAGATATCCCAGGGTTGAATTGGATCAACATTCTGGGAAGGGTACCAGGATGCGTGGCTTTTTGCACTCTGTCATTATGGGGGCATTATGACCTTGGTCAAGTGATCTCCTCTGAGTGTCGGTTTCTTCTTTGTAAAATGGGCAGGTTTGTTAGAAGCAACCAAAGACACTCCTCCACCAATACCTCCCCCAATACCCCAGAGCTGTCTAACACAAGCATGGACTTGGGAATGGGCACATTGGGCCAGCTCTCCTGGGGGTTTTGTGCTCCTTAGGGTTGTGTTGCAGACACCTGTCTGGAAGTGAGGGTTCTGAGGGATTTGAATGGGTTCTGGCCCAGTTCCTGCTGGCTCTTTCACCCTGGCAGATCCAGTGTCTTCTATTTATCTCTCTCTCAGCTTTCAGAGGCTCCCTACTTCACTAAGCCTTTCCTCTTTGATTTCAAGAGGGAGAATGTGTGTGAGATGCTGCGGCCTGGAGTTTTTTTCCAGAACCTGTTGAATGAGGCACAGAATGGCAACTCTGACTTGCTTAGAGTGCAGATTCTCAGTGGGAACAGAAATCAGTTTGGGGTTATTTGTTCACCAAACAGTCTGTCTATCTATCTATCTATCTATCTATCTATCTATCTATCTATCTAAAGGGTATGTACTATATGTCATATATGTCATATATCACATATTATATGTATCACACACCATATATTATATATCATATATCAAATATCATATCACATATCATATATCATATATCATGTCATATGTCATATGTCATGTCATATGTCATATATCATATATTATATGTGGCATTAAACTTTCATTGTTTTAGCAGAAGAACATATCTAAGGGATTGCTTTGCAGGAGCCACAGTAGAGGACATGCAGAAATCATTGCTCTAGGGACACACCGACTTTTGCTGTTTGTCACCATGCTGTCTTTCCCTCTGCACTGGAAGGACCTGATTCTCATGCACAGGGTAGAATGCACAGGGTCTACCCTCCTCCAGTGTGTCATTCAAAACTTGCATCCCACAACAAAGCTAATCCTGGGGCTCATCAACTATGGCATCCTTTAGGATGGGCTTCATGGCTGCCCACGGGGCGGGTTGGGGGTGGGGGTGGGGTGGGGCTGGTGCCACCTGTGGTGAGGGGATTGCTGACATGGGATAGGCCCAGATTCCAGCTCCAGCTCTTCCACCCACTGTGCGCTTTCAGGTAAGCTACTTGATGTCTTTGTGCCCCGATGTCTTCACTGGCAGAACAGGGAGTGACACCTACTTTGTGAAGTAAACATTAGCATAGAACCAAAGATATATCATACACAGGGCATAGGAGATGTGCAGTCAGTGCAGATTACTTTGTTTTGATGTGGAGGTTTACTTCTCCCTTCTCTCCCACCCTCCTCTTTCCTCAGGCATGGGGAGAAGTGTCCCCCAATTGTCTCCAATACTCCTTGTGAGTTCCAGGCACATCTGCAGTTAACACCAGCCAGAACTTGAACAGCGTTGCCAAATCTTAAACTCCTGCTGCCACACGGGCCACGTGAAGGGGCTTTAAGCAGACTAGGTGATGCTTATTACCATCTGATCTGAAGCCAGAGTTGCTTTCTTTTGTTTAATAATTTACGTCTTCTCCGAGAACGCTGAGCTAGAGTTTAAAATTACAGAAAGGGGTGATTGATGTGAATGCCAACCAAGCTAACCTGCAGTAAACTCACCCCAACTTCCTCTGCGGGCTGCCAGTCAGTTGCACCCACAGACATAGGGGTGAGGGGGCATGAGGGAGCCTGCTCTGGAGGAGAGCTGAGTCTCCTTTCTGAGAGTCAGGGCTCCGGGCAAGCTCTGTGGGTGTCCCTAGCTCCTGCTGGGTGAGAAGCAGAGCTGGGTTTATGGAAATGAGCCCAGGAGAGTGCCTGCGCTGATCCTCAGCGTATGCTCCTGGACACTACTTTCCATTTCTTCTTTCATCAAGCATTTATTGAATAGCTACTATGTGCCAGCTTCTCCACTGGGCACTGTGTAGAGTCGGAAGTCTGGAGAGCGCTGAAGTCACACTGTTCTCAGCACGGTGTGGAAAAGTACATGAATAATCAATTATAACTTTCTTCCCCCTCACTATCCATTCTTCTCATGTAGTAACAGGGCAACAGACCCTTCCAGCGTCTTCTGCCCTTGGCAGGACTTTGGAAAGTTGGGAGGGCGAAGGAAGATTGGAGTAACAGGCTAGGAATGCCTCCTGCACACTGCAACACAGTGCAGATGCCATAGCTGCTTCCAGCATGACAGGTGCAGGCGAGGTACTCACTTACATTGTCTTGCTGGTGTATGTAAGAGGGAAAGAGGTCAGTGTGTAGAAACAGATCTGGGGTGTCCCTTTTGAGCAGGTGGAAGCCAGGCGCCCCGCCCAGCCCAGCCCCCCCCCCAGTCCTCCCCCTCCCCCGCCCGCGTAAACACCCAAGGTTAGTAAGGACCATGGTTATTTTGTTGTATTTTGACTTTGTGGGAGGATTCATTTCATATGCTGACTTTGGGATGAAGGAAACCCTCTTCATTTCAGAGAGATGGTGATGTACCTGCCGGGTACAGTTAAAAACAAGTGAGTCTCCACTCTTCCTGCTCCCTCTCACTGGAAGACCCTTCCCTACAGCCTCGTGGCCGCCCGGCTCAACCCTCTGTGCGCTCTGCAAGTGTCCCTTCTCAGGCAGGCCTTTCCTTATTACTCTCCAGGTTCAGGTCCCTATTCCCAGTGTCTCAATCTAGCTCAACAATACCTTTTACTTTTTAATTTGTTTACTATCTTATTGTCTCCTTTCCCCCAACACTCATGGAAGGTACTCTTCAGAAAGTCCGAGACTCTATTTACCTTTCCAGATGTCCTGTGTTCGTTCGCACTTTCACACTCTGCAGAACACTTCTCCCACTGCACCGTAAATAGGTGTAACTTCTCCGGGCCTACGTCCTCAGCTACAAAATGAACAGAAGGTAAAGGCTCACTTTGTCATGAAAATCGAGAGTTGGTGCCAGTGAATGAGCTTTGAACCTCTTCTGCTGAGGTGCGCTGCCACCCTTGGGGAATACAGATTTCATTTCTTTCCTTTCCTTGAAACATTAGATTGTTAATTCATTCAACACACAGTGGCCATGTGGTCCGAGACAGGTGCTATTCGGAAATCTGAGAGTATATGCATACAATGTGTAATGATTAAATGTAATGATTAGCGTAATTAGCATTTCTATCACCTCAAATGTTTATCCTTTCTTTGTGTTGGGAGCACTAAAAATCCTCTTTTCTGGCTATTTTGGAATATACAGGAAATTGCTAATGGAATCCTATTACTGTGCTGTGGGCAGGAGAACTTCTTTCCTATCTAACTAAATTCTGCTATTATCTATTTGATAACTATTATCTGTTCTCTGTGTATCACTTCTCTCTCTTGGCCTTCCTAGCATCTGACCTCTGACACTTTTCTTTCATGTGATCAATATGTTTATTTTCTACACACTACCGAGATCACGTAGCACTCCACTTTATGAGCCTGGCTTATTTCTCTTAACACTATGTCCCCCCAGCGCCACCCGTCATTCATGCAGCCACATACGACAGGATTTTCTAAATGACTGAATAGTATTCCATTGAGTATAAACACTATGTTTTCATTATCCCCATCTGTTGATAGACATCCTATAACTTGACTATTGTCAATATTGCTTCAATTAGCACGGAAGTATAGCTATTTTGTTGACATACTGAGTTCATTTCCTTTGGATATATTCCCAGTAGTGGGATTACCGAATCATATGGTTGCCCTATTTTTAACGGTCTGAGGAAACTCTGTGCTGTGTTCCATTATGGCTGTACTAATTTTCATGCCCACGGCTGGTGTACCAAGGTTCCCCTTTCTCTGCATCGCTGTCAGCATTTGCTCCGTTTTTGTCTTCTTGATGACAGCCATCCTAACTAGATTCCCTGCTATTTTGTTCCCAAATCTAAAGACTCCTCTTGTGTTAAACAGGCAAGCAGGGAGGCTCAGCTCAGAGTCCCCAAGTCCCTACTCTGTACTCTCAAAGCTGTGTTCTCAGACACGGCCTCTGTGTCCCGCTGTCCCTCTCAGAGGGAAGAGACTGTCAACAGCCCCAGATCCCATCACTGCTCTCTTTGCAACAAATGTCTACATTTGATGAAAAGGATCTTTTGTGCATCTCTAAAAGGAGAAAGTTTACTGCCTATGACCGGTTCACCTTGTCTGTTCCGCTTTCAGCCCCTCTGGGTCTGGAGTGACCACCCTTTTTGCTTCAAAACACTAGGAGGTCCCTTGTCTTCCTCCCCTAATGATGTGTTACAGAAAACAGGCTTCCTTTACTTGCAGAAAGTGTGACGGGAACATGAATATTAATAACTCCCACGGGTTCTCTGCAAACATCCATCAGCACAGCTTAGAAGGCTGGTTCTGACTTTCTTGGCATGGGGGTAACTGCTCAGCAGAACAATAATACAGCATTCATGAAGCCTGCTTAGGCGGAGCTCCGCCTGGGGCTTTGAACTTCAGGGCTCCTGCAGGGCTGAGGTAGGAGTGTGCTTTCCCTCCACCTGGGTGGAAACAGGAAGATGTTTAACTTTCAGATTAAGACAGCAGAGGGCCTGGGAGATGTACAAGGGTTAGGCCGCAAGAGGAGAAGCAGTATGCCCAAATCAATAGGAAGGCCAGAAGTAGAGAATCTGGACGGAACATTTTCCCTCTGAAAACTCTAGGGCAAAGGGCGTGAGGACTATGCCGCCTTTGCCCTTTATTCAGAGCGTCCCCACTGTGTCTCCTAGCCATCTCCCATCAGATGGCATCTGCTGCTTGCTGGTCTCAGGACCTCACAGTGTTGACCTAGGCTGTGATAGAGATTGGAGCCTCATAGGATGCTCAGCAGAGTTATTATAAAATTGTTTCTCTCAGTCTCTCTCTCTCTCTCTCTCTCTCTCTCTCTCTCTCTCTCTCTCTCTCTCCTTCCCTCCCTCCCTCCCCCTCTCTCTCTCTCTCTCTGCCTCAGAGGGAATTGGATTCCCCTGGAAGGTGGAGTTATAGGTGGTTGTGAGCCTGGGATCTAAACGCTGGTCCTCCGGAAAAACAACAAGTTCTGTAATCAGCAAGCAATCTCTCCATCCCCAGGAGAGCTGTTCAAACAGATGCTCCCGGTCCTGAAGAGCATCACCGCTAGGGCTGCGGAGCAGAGCAGATACCTGGGATGGAGAACTCTGTACCTTGGGCTATTTTGTTCTAATGATCCCTCTGTGGTCTTCTAGTGACTGAGATCTGATTTGATTTTCATCCTCCCTAGTTGAAAAGTCACACTTGAAATCTACTTTAGCAGACAACATGCCATGTGTATTTTTTTCTTTAAGTTTTTTTTTTTTTTTAAATTCATACCTGTAGCTCACAAGAAAATAAAACAACAACAAAAAAATCTTTTGGATTTTTCTGGAGAAAAATGGGCAGTTAGGCGTCGCAGTGTGATTGAGGTAGCCTTTCTGCAGCTATGTCTTAGGTCATTCATTAAAGCTACAGAAGGTAATGAAAATGCTCATTTTCTTGGGCAGCGGCATGCAAAACTCCTCTGCCATGCAATTAGCAGTGGTGGGGAAATCTTTACCATTCATTTTAGCTGTCAACTTCTCTTGTACTGTCGTTACAATTCCAAAGTCTTGCAGTCGATCAGACCATGCAGACAAAGTCCCTGAAATCTTCATAGTTTTCTCCATGGAAGATCTATATCTATATCTATATCTATATCTATATCTATATCTATATCTATATCTATATCTATATCTATATCTAATCTATCCACATCCACATCCACATCCACAGTCACAGCCACAGCCACAGCCACAGCCACAGCCACAGCCACAGCCACATCTATCTATCTATCTATCTATCTATCTATCTATCTATCTATCTATTATCTATCTATCTATTTTTTTTTTTTGGCAGGGGCCATTTCTTCTCACCAGCAGAATCTAATGGAAGTTGAGCTCCAGAAACTCTCGGCCAGTTCTGCATGGTGAGCTTTGGCATGCAAAGTTGCTAGCTGTGTGATTCCTCTCCCTTTAAGCTTCAGTTTTCCCATCTGTAAAACTAAAATTAAAAACAATCATTCATCTTTCCACCATAAAGAATCATCCTGGGGGATGTTCTAAAGCCCTTTATGAGAACTTCTTTTAAAGACTTTGCATGCATGGCTAAGAGCTGATATTTTATTTTGGGTACTGTATGGTGATAGTCAAACTTTTTCTGAGGGCATCCAAAATATTGTTTGAAAAACATTCTCTGTAAATATCCTCTTAAGTTACTGGTTACAGAGCATGCACAATAGAAAACCATGAGAGCTCTTTCTAGTCAAAAGGAAAGACAATTGACATGCTGATTATGAGAGATAAATTTGGCTGTCTGCTAAACTGACCATGCTCCCATCATCCCTTTCTTCTGCTTTATGAAAGAATTATGGTTTTTTTTTCCTTAAGAGTAAGCCCTGACTTTATTTTTCAGGAGAACAAAGCTTTAAATAAGAAACAGGCTTTGATTGGTCCAAGTCAGTAGGTCCCCACAGTTTTTTTTTATTAATTATTTTATTTATTTACATTAGGCTCTCTACTTCTAATGCTCATAACGAAGTCATCTTAAGCCACCAGCTGACTGAATCCTACTTCTGAAGTTTCTGATTTCATAGGTGTGCAGTGGCTTAGAGGATATGCATTTCCAATTGTGTAAGTGATGCTGTTGGTCTGAGGACCACTCTTTAAATACCATTTCTCTAAGCCAATCAATGGTGGCTCCCTTCTCCTTGCTAATTCGGTATAGACACATACTGAGGGCTTATGGGGAAGGTTTTCTCATGCTTCTGAGAAGACATGTGGGGTGGAGGTGGGGGTGGGAGGGGGAGTGGGAGTGGACACAGATTCAAACAATAAGAATATCCCATCCCAAATATCAATAGAACTGAGCTTGAGAAATCCTGTTAACATATCCCAAGCCATGACTTCAATATCCAGTCAAATATAAAAATGACCAACCTGATTACTTCAGTTCTGCTTCCGGTCTAACTCCTAACTCTGGTGGTTATTCTGCAGTCGCAGTGTGTCTCAGCTGAGCTTAGTCATGTTTCAGCTGCTCAGGTGTCATTCGTGACTCGAGCTGCTGTAGTAGATACCAATGTGTACAGAGTGCATAGTCAAAGCCGTGTATTCTTAAAGCCCGGAAGTCCAGTGGGACTACCACGTACTTCCTGGGTGGGGCAATCATGTCATACCACCCTACCCTTCCCAGAGGCACGTGCTGAGGAACTGAACGTAACGAACGCCTGGAGCCTTCGTGATTATGAAACAGGACTGCGGCTCTATTTAAAACTATGTATGTCTATGCATCTTTTGCATCATTTCCCCGGAAAATGCTATTTAGGGGTTGTGCTTTCTTACCCCCTGAGGCAAAGGACAACATAGCCTGTTGGGAAGATTATGAGAAAGAACTTCAATGCGGGCAGCTCCGAGGATTCAGATATTGATGGCTGGAGCTTTCGCGTAGTTAAAACAAACAACGAAGCGTCGCCCTTTGCCTCCTCCAGACACTCTGATATTTTTCTTTTTTTTCTTTTTTTTTAAAAAATGAAAACTAAAGGGGTTTCAGGTTAAAGAGAAGGTGATCACGTACTAATCAGCTTTAGAACAATCTAAACTGACCTTGGTGCGGCTCGAGGCAGTTCGTAATCCCCAATTCGAAGGCTTCACAGCATCTCGTTAGTTTGGAGTTTCAGTAAGGATAATTCTGTATCGAGTGAGTAATTAAATGTGACATAGAAGCAGGCGAATGGATTAGTGTCATACTCAGGGGTCTCTGTGTGGGGGCCTTTCCTGTCTCTGCCCATGAGAAAAGTAGGCGAGAGGCTTAGCACGGCTCCTACGAGGCCGGGTGCTGGTGCCAAAGCCGAGCAAGATGTCACGGATTCTTTGCGGTTATGACAGTGCGTCGGTCGGTATGGAGATGGGGCCTTCTTGAGGGCCCCTTGCGGAGCCTGGACCTATCTAGCAAGAAACAGGGTTGCATTCGAGGTGCCATTAATTCTTCCTGTCAACGCTGAGACTCTGTCCTCGGGTCCCCACACCAAGGTGCTCCTTGTCGTCCCAGCGAGAGGAAGGTAGTCTGTGTTGACTTACGTCAGAGTGGGCATTGGCATCTTATTTCAGAGCCTTCTAAAACATGATTGTATTTAGCAGGACCGGGCTTTGTCTGTGATCAAGGAAGACAAAAAGAATATTTTTCTTTTCAGTGTCAACAAGATACTTATTTTCAGATTTGGAGGCTTGGGTAGGGACACCCAGAGTTTACTGTTTGCAGAAAGGCTCCCACTCCGATTTCCACACACTTGGTGTCTTCCTTAGGGTTTTCATTATTGTGAAGAGACACTATGTCCAAAGCAACTCTTTTTTTTTTTTCCAAATACCACTTTATTATATTACTATGCTTAAGTTACATGGGAAAAGACAACCAAGCAGTTCTGCCCCATATCAGAAAGTTTCCAATCAACACCAAATCCATGGTGACGAGGAACCATGGTGACGAGGATGGTGACATCTGTGGGTCAAGACTGACAAGGAAGAATGGGTTCTGGTGCTACAGTTCCTCTCCAACAAGAATATGGCACACAGGCCAGCACAAGCCACACTAACACTGAGCCTCCAGCGCTGGGCCCAGCTTCCGATCTCAGAGCCGCTCTTAGAAAGCATAACATTTACCTGGGGCTGGCCTACACGTTCAGAGGTTCAGCACATTCTCACCATGGCTGGAGTGTGGCAGCGCCCATGCAGGCCCTGGAGGAGCCGAAGGGTCTACAACTTGATCCTTGATCGACAACTGTCTCTCAAAGTCCACTCCCTCAGTGACACACTTCCTCCAACACAGTCACACCTACTCCAACAAGGCTGCACCTCCAAACAGTGTCACTCCCTGGGCCAAGCATATTCAAACCACCATGCCTAAAAATCTACCCTCTGTTTTTAAAAAATCTACCCTCTGTTTTTAAAAATCTGCCAGGTAGAGAATCATAAAATATATTTGGAAACAAATTTAGTTTCTTGTCAGCTCTCAGTTGATCTTCCTTCCTTCCTTCCTTCCTTCCTTCCTTCCTTCCTTCCTTCCTTCTTTCCTTCCTTCCTTCCTTCCTTCCTTCCTTCCTTTCTTTCTTTCTTTCTTTCTTTCTTTCTTTCTTTCCTTCTTTCCTTCTTTCTCTCACTCTGTAGACCAGGCTGGTCTTGAACTCACAGAGCTCCACCTACCTCCCTCTCCTCTCAAGCCCTGGCCTTGAAGGCGAGCACCAGCATCACTCAACATTTCTTGAGCTACAACTCCGCCTGAGGAATTCAGAACCCAGAGCATGCAGGAAGGAAGACATGTCTTTTTCCTTTCAGGAACTGGTGAAAAGACAGCAGTTGACAAGTGTTATATGGGCAGAGAGCCGAGGAAGCTGCGGGGGTGGTGGGGGGGAGGGGGGAGAGAAGAAAGGTTTAGTGTGGTTGGAGAAATCAAATTGCTCTTTTGAAGTGAGTTGGAAGGGAACTCTAGAGCTAGGAAATTCTGCATCATGCCTTTCTTCTTCTGTAACTGAATTATTTCAGCACAATGCAAGGCATCACAGCTACAGAGATAAAGCAGGTGTGGTCCTTGCATCTAGACTATAAAAAAAAATCTCTTTAGACTAATACGAAACTTATTCTTCCCTAAAGATACGGCTCACAGCTCACTCAGCACTCATTAGACAAGTATTTAGTGAGCTCCCGCTATAGGACGACTGGGGCATGGTGGGGAGAAAGACAAAAGCTTGTTTTTCTAAAGTTTATGGTCCCGAGGGGTAGGAGGCCACAGGTGGATTTTTATGAGTGTGGGAAGAGCTATGAAAAGGGAACAAGGGGACACTAAGGGCTGTGTTGCCAAATGTGTAGCCTGCTGTGGGAAGAAGATCCACGCCCTCAGAAGTGATGGTTAAGCTAATCCTTGAATGGAGAACCCCGGAGGTCAGGGGGCCTGGGAAGGAGAGACGAGAACATGCCTGTTGGAATGACGAGACTGTGGAAGGGTTGCGAGCAGTTGGAACATGATACTTTGGTAAATGGCTGTGAGGTAAATGGCTGTGACGTCTGTTTGCAGGAGGGATGGAAATGAACCCAAGGGGCCAGGCCTTTGATCAGCTGGACACAATGTCAATCATATCAAATAAATCAAGGTGCAGGAGGAGAGGCCTTTCCTTGCCCGGATGCAAATGAGGTGTGAAGACAGAGGTGGTATCTCAGCTCAGGACTCACAAAATGCCCTGCTCCAGCACTCCCTGGGGACTAGGAAAGTTCTACCAGACTGTGGGCACCTGAAGATAGGAGCATGAAGGCATAATTTTTTTTTTTGTTCACTGTGTAAAGGTTATCCTTGTGTTATTCAAATGCTGATTTCTCTGACCTCATATTTTGTTTCAATCTGGACAAGGCATTGTAATGCTTATGTCAAGAATCTCCTGTCTCAAGTTTGTGTAAACAATTCTTACCATTTATTCACTGTCTTGCCAATAAAAAACCTTTGTATTCACCCAATGGCTGGGCAGAAGGGAGAATAGGGTGGGGCTTCCATCAGGCAGGGGAAGGTGTGGTGTATGTGGGGAAAGGGGCCAGGAGACAGAGAGGGAGAGGGAGGTTGAGACTGAGCTGTGAGGAGGGAAGAGGGAGGAGGGAGGAAGGAGGAGGGAGGAGTTCACAGAATTCGGCTGGAGAAGGGAAAGCTCTAAATGCCAGTATTATGGGGATCTTGGCTAGGAGGTAGCCAGATTAGTTTAGGGAATTAAGATACACAACTCAGGTATTGAGGTGAAGCTAAAAAATGAATCTTGGTCTCTTTGTGTCGTTATTGGGGAACTAGCTAGTATAAAGAAATACAGCTGCCATATTAACTTGCTACATTCATTTATATTAAACTTTATGATCACAGAGCCCATCTTCTCTTTTTGTGTTTCCCCAGTTTCAGCACAGTACCTAACACTCAGGGTGCTCAGTCTATCTTTGCTATGACTAGAGAGGGGGAGGGGTTAGTATTTAAGCCTTTTCTTGCAGGTGGCTGAGCCCTGAATACCCAAGAAGTCTTCAAAAGGCAGCCTTTTAGAATGCCTCAGACTAAGCTGCTAACTTCATTTCTCTGTTTTAATATCCTAGTGATTACTGAGGCTGGAGGCCCATCTAGAAATTCCTGTAGCCCATTGTAAAAGTAAGAACTGGCTGAATCAGAGAAAGCACGGTGCAGTGGGGAGGGAGAAAGACATGGCCCCTGATCACACCATTAAGCATTTTCAATACTTTAGCATCCAAATTATTATTAGCATTTTGAAAATGTGAAAATCACGTTTCATTACTTCAAAGGAAGAGATGATTCTTATTATAAATATGACACTTAAATAATCTCATTTCTTTAAAAAATTGCTCTTTGTAGTTGCAAAGAATTACTTCTCCTCTTTTCTAGTTTTGACGGATAGTGATTTTAGTATTTATTACAGTTTTGTGTTATGAAATCCACAAGGTGAAAAGTGGTATTGTTTTAGTAGATAGAATTGAGTCCACAGCCTTTAATTAGATATTTGAAAGCTTTTACTCTTACACTTTGAGATGGTTAACATTGATTGTAAGCTTCACAGGATCTAGGGCCTCTAGGTGGCTTTCCACCTTCCTAATGTTGTGACCCTTTAATACAGTTCCTCATGTTGTGCTGACGCCCAAGCATAAAATCATCTTGTCACTACTTCCTAACTGTAATTTTGCTACTGTTATGGATTGCAACATAAATATCTGATATTCAGGATATCTGACATATATGTCATGGCCTACAGGTTGAGAAGCACTGGTCCAGAGTCCCTGACAAACCTTGTTTCTGTGGTGAGAGAGATCATCTACATCACTTTTACTGAGGTGAGGAGAGTCATCCTAAATGTGGGTGGAACCATTCCCTGGTGTGGGTGTTTTGCAACACTGAGATGACTTGCTTAGTCTTTCTGAGTCTCAGAACTCTCATGTGCAAAGTGGAGATGATAAACCCACTGAATGGGACTTCAGGATTACATGAGTATTCAATGTGAAATGCTCATAAGGAACATTAGCACATTTTCTGGAAAAAATAAACAGTACTCGATATTTTTTGTTCTAATGACTATTATACTATGGTTACTGTGGGAATAACCATTGTTATATTAAAAACCATTTTAACCCCCAAATTTCCTATTATAACACTGCAGAAATGTATTGCAAAGCAAATCCTGCAAGCAAAATCTGGATTCATTTTGCGGATAGCTTTTCTGCCCTAGAATGATCTGATTTATTACTTCAGAGCATTCACATGTGCCTATAGGGAGGGGATTTCCTGTGCACATGTCTCTTTTGTACCTGGAGATCCTATCAAGCAGCTGAACAGTCATTTTAGCGTGAGACCAACAAGTAGGCACTGAGGACTTGGTGACTTGATCCAGGAGCAGATGATACATTTAACACTTATCTTCTTTCTTGGACCAGCCCCATATTCATGACACAGACTATTCTAGACAATGTACTGAGTCCCCTGGGTTGAACATGGATCTTCCTTCATTCCACCCAACCTGCTGCCCCATGTCATGAAGGCTGTCAAGATGAACTGGCTCACATGCCATTAGGAAGAATTACCATGATCACTAATGGGTAGTTAGGGACAGTGTCCCAGTTTAAAGACTTTCATGGGCCATGAAAGCTAGTGAGTAAATAACCATTTATTGGTCAGTCACTTGGAGGACTGAATGCAACTGAATGATATTCCAAGACTTCCAAACACATACAAGTCATAAATCATAATGGGGCATAAAAGTAACGTGTGACTATGCAGTAAAACTGAGCAAGTGTTTACCTTAGTGAGGGTTTTATTTACATGCTCTCCAGCAGACAGTTAAATGTTCTGCACACTGAGGCTGCTGTACCTCACAGCTTCAAGCACTGCTCTCCGAAGAGGCAACGCACCAGGTTGATGGTATAATTTCAGGGTCTAGGGAAAGCCTCTCTGGCCTCCTCCAAAACTCAATTTGCTTGCTTGATGTTTAAATTTTTAACAAGAAACTAAAGCTGTAGCTCTATAATTACAATTTGAGTCGATAAATTTAGCATAGGATTCACATAGAATACTGCTTAATGTACTCGTTGAGGGTGCCACAGAATGCTTTCATCTGGGTGGGCTCTTTTCTTTTCAAATGCTCCAATCAGTTTTACCGCTGCCCTCAATTATGAGGAGGGACCTGCGACTTCGGAAAGTTAACTGAGGTTTTGAGGGCACAGTCTGGTGGTTACGCAGGGGCTGGAAACCTGGGTTTCAGATGAACATCCTTGTCTGTAATCTTTCCGCTTCAGTTGACTTAACATTTGTCGGTCAAGCACTGGTTTGGAAAAGGAGTAAACATGTCCTGGAGAGTGGGGTCCTCAGTCCTCTTTGGCTCTGCCTATCCAGGAGAGACCCTAGAGTTTCTGTTCTGCAGTATTTCCTGTCCATTCCTGGCTGACAGTGCTCACAGCGTCTGAGCACTGGTGAGTGCATACATATGTCCTTCTAAGCTTGCAGAGTTGACCTCTTCCAAAATTTGTATGTATTGCTGGTATTTCTTTCTACCAACTCCAGACTCCAGAGGTTATTTATTTCTTCATTCATTGAGAGCCTTTGTTGTTGAGAACCTACTACGTACTATACACACAATCCAGTTGTAGTTCGACTGAAAGTCTTCTCAATGCCTTCTCTGCTATCATGGACTGACTGAAATCTCTCTGAACCTGTTAAGCCAGAACCTTTCCCCACTTAAGTTGTTTCTCTTGGGCACTCTGGTTAGAATGACACAAAAACAATACACCTGGTTGATCTCCCTTGAATAGCAGTAACTCTGACAAAACATAAGTCTGCCACATATCTATAGAAAGTGTACTTGGAGTAGTTTGGGGGGAAAAAACCCTTGGTGAAACCTAATTCTTTATATGTTAGTAAAAAGAATGTATACTTAGTGGTGTGCTCTGCCTGATGAGAGGTAAGGAAGTTCTATAGCTCCTCCAACTGGTCAACTATGGAAACTATCTTAGTGGGAGTGTTACGTGGAAAAGGCTAGAGGTGAGGGTGGGTTATGTAGTGGACAGAACATGGGAATTTCTTAATATTACCAAGGTCTTCCTGGCCCTGACTCTTGATAAATCAATACGCCAGTGGCTTTTTTGAATGACAGCCCATAAACCAAAGAAGAAATGGAATAAGAAATGACCTTCGCTGTCATTGTTTAATGACATTACCTGTACTCACTACAGTCCTTTCATTTTACATATTCCAGCAGTGATACTTGAATGAGTTTTATCTGAATTTCTACTCTATTTATTTGCCTGCTGGCTTCATTTCTAAAATCACCTTTTCTGAATGACAACTCAATCAATTCAATAACATGCAATTTTACACAGTGGGAACCTATTCCCGTTTCCCTCCTTGTGCTTGTAATTGTCAGCTGCTTTCTTCAATAGCCTTATGTGTTTCAGAGTTATTTTCATCTTCAGGAACCTGAGGTGGACTGGCGCTGTGAGATGGACACAGTTCTGACTTGAGGCTGAGACGTTCTCTTCTTCCGCCTGTTCCTGAACCTTCCCTTTGTCACAGAACTGCCAGCCCATGCCCAATCTCCCGTCAGCTCAGTGGTGTTAAGGAACCATCAGTTTAATCAGCTTTGTTTCAGAAGCTTTCTAAAATGTTGGGATTTCCCCCATCCCCCAACTTTGTTTCTTGGGATTTTGGAATCCTGCCAAGGTAAATGAAGGAGAAATGAACGTGTGTATATTTTGGCTTTGTTTTTCAGGGCCCAGTAAAATGATGGACAGAATTGTGTACTAGAGGAAGGAAAGGCGAGGTGGGCTGCACACATTGGTTGATCCATAGAATCTGTGGGTAATGAACTGGAAAAAACGACTCTTCTAACTGAGAATTTGAATCATTAAAAGCTTCTGAACCTACAACTTCTTTTAGAATTCCAATCTTCTCTGATTCGCTGCGAGTCTATAGCGGTCTGAGCCACAGGCTAAATTGTCAGTCAAAATGATCAGGGTCTGTTCACTGCCCCCGTTGCTTCAGAGATCATAGTAAAGCATTAAAAGGCTGCCGCAGCTCTTCCAGGGACCAGAGTGGCCATCATGCCAAGGTTCTCCCCGGACTTTCATTGATTTAGAATTTGCATTTCTCATTATTTGCAAATGACCCTCTGGGTCCAAAATTTGTATTATAATTTGTATTTTTACTGAAGCATGAATTAGAATTATGCTTGCTGGCTGGGATGCTGGAGTTTAGTGGTGGGTTACATGATTAGTAAATGAATTGGATACCCTGTTCCCAGATCCTTAGAGAAAAATTGTTCTTACTCATTATATATAAAATGAGTAAGGACGATATATATATATATATATATATATATATATATATATATATGGAAAATGTGTGACTTAGTGGCTATTTGTGAACTGGGGGATTCATAAAGCTCTTAGAAAGAATATTACTCACAAGCATCAGACTCTCAGTGTTTCTTACTATAATGAAATCCGATACCACAGTGCCTTTCTTATCTGAGGGTGACTTATCTGGCCATTAACAAATGACTTATTCTGTAATCAGTATATAGAGAAAAAGTGCTGCCGTTGGACACACAATATAGATATCCCTGTGTTTACCCATATAAAACTCACATGCTTAGCTCACAGGTAAGCTCCCAAGCCTTTGCCAGAGAGCCTCACTTTGTTATTTATTTATCTAGTTTTTATTTTTTGGCCTGGCTTGGACCTTAGCTGAAATTGAAAATCATCATCTCAACCCCACAAGTGCCTGCCTGTGCATGGCCTCCCCCACCTTGCTTGATTATGTAGTGTTTCCCTCTGTATGCTTCATCATGATGCCTGTTGAGTTCCTTGAAATATCTTGAAGACCTGCACTAGGAGTTTAGAACATGCTGTTTAAATAAATGAACACCATTTAAATTCTTATTATTTTTTGTTTTTGTTTTTCGAGACAGGGTTTCTCTGTGTATCTCCGGCTGTCCTGGAATTCACTCTGTAGACCAGGCTGGCATCGAACTCAGAAATCCGCCTGCCTCTGTCTTCCAAGTGCTGGGATTAAAGGCGTGTGCCACCACCGCCCAGCCTATTATATTATTATTATTATTATTATTATTATTATTATTATTATTATTTACATTGATGGTATTCACTTGGCACGGTTTTCTAGGATTCATCTATGTGGGTGAATGTTCATTTAGCTAACTCTGTTGATTCATGTTTCAGAGTGTGCACGCAGAACCACAGAGTGTGTTCTGCTTACCATCCCATTTATAGACACTACTGTGGAGCATTCTTTGCTGTGTTTCTCTGTAGTCCATGGTGAATGTGTCTGAGATGTTAACTGTAGAATGGGGTCACAGGTAGCAGGAGACCCACCTGCTCCACCACACATGCTACTGTTGCTCTCAAGAATGCTTTCCAATGCCCCATCTTCCTCTCTTGGGAGAATTGTGTTGGTTAGCCTTCCTGTTTCCACATTCTCATCCACACACTTTGGCAAACTGATCTAAATCTATTTTGATGCTATTTAGAGCATTTCTGGTTAACTATGAGGTGGAACATCTCTTTATACATTTATTAGTCATTTAGATTTCTGGTCCAGTACTGGATTTATCCATTTTGCTATTGAGTTTCTTGATTTCTTATTAACTTATTGGAGTTCTGTATAGTCTTAGAATTTCATTTGCTTCCTACAAGCATCTCCTATTCTCTTTTGTTGAGAAGAAAATCTTTTGTATATGGCAAAATGTTTTAATTTAGAATAATTTCGGTTTACAGAAAAGTTGTAAAGAAATTACAGAGTAATCTTATCAGCTTCTTTCTCCAAGCTCTCCCTAGTTGCTAACCTCCACATAAGTTGGCACATTAGTCAAAAAGCAAGTCAGTTATGTGGTTTAACACTATTAACTAGACCACCACAGACATTCTGATTTCTCTAGTTTTTACATGACTTTCCTTGGATTGTTCTAATACACAATTCAGAACACTATATTGCATTCAGCTGCCATGTCTCCTTAGTCTCTTTTAGTTAAGGCAGTTTCTCAGTGTGTGCTCACATATTTAATAATTTTTTGGAATTTTAAAGAATACTGGTCAAACATTTTGTAGAATCTTCTCTAATTTGGTCTTGTCTGAGGTTTTCTTATGGCCATATTGTGCTCAGGAATTTTTTGGAAAAAGAAAAAAAAAGACCTTAGAAGCAATTTGTCTCTCTCATCAGATACAACAAAGGGTATGTAATATAAAGAAAATTTCCATCAGTGGTGGTGGTGTTCTCATTTTATATGAAACATCCTAGGCTTTTCTATAATGGAGTTTCCTTTCTTTCTTTCTTTCTTTCTTTCTTTCTTTCTTTCTTTCTTTCTTTCTCTCTCTCTCTCTCTCTCTCTCTCTCTTTCTCTCTCTTTCTTTCTTTCTTTCTTTCTTTCTTTCTTTCTTTCTTTCTTTCTTTCTTTCTTTCTTTCTTTCTTGTTATTCAGTTATTTATTTATTTGGTTTTCTGAGACAGGGTTTCTCTGTGTAGCCCTGGCTGTCCTGGAACTCACTCTGTAGACCAGGCTGGCCTTGAACTCAGAGATACATCTGCTTCTGCCTCCTGAGTGCTGAGATTAAAGGCATATAGCACCACTGCCTGGCCAAATGGAGTTAATTTTTAATTCTTTTGTATGTTTTATTTATTTGTATTGAACGTGAATCATTAGATGCTGTCCAAAGTTAAGAGAGAGAGAATCCAACTTTACTTTCCAGACATATATTGTTTGTAATTCTGTAAAGAAGAAGATACTTTTAACTTTATTGTAATAAAAGATGCCAAATTTTAACCTTGTAGCTTGGATCTTTTCTCCCATATTTTTTCTAAATTCACACCATCATTTCTTAATCTTTAGGTTTTTTAAATCTATTTGTATTTTTTAGCTTGACATTATTTATGAAGTAAGGTCTGAGTTACAATGATGTCCACATAGTTTTTTTTTTTTTTTTAATTTGTTTCCTAAACTGTTTCACTTGTTGATTTAGCTGGTTTGTCATGTCAGTTGTGCTGGTTGGTTCTTTTCAACTTGACACAAACCTAGGCATTTCTGGAGAGGCAGAATCTCAACCAAGAAATACTCTACACCAGGGGGGTGTCTGGGGCATGTTATGGATTGCTGTTTTGTGAGGGAGGGCCTGAGCACTGGGGGAGGTCCTATCCCTGGGCAGCAGGCATGTGTTGTATAAGACAGTCTGAGCAAGCAGAGGGAGCAAGCCAGTATGTAGCATTCCTCCATGATCTCTTCATCAGTTCTGCCTTAAGCTCCTGCTCTGGTTTTCCTTGATAATAAATATGGAAACATAGGCTAAAATAAAACCTCTCATCCTCAAGTTGTTATTCGACATAGTGTTCATTACAGCAACAGAAATCCAGGTATGACATCAGTTATCACATATGTTCAATTTCTAGTTTGGAACTCTTTCCAGATTTCATTTTGTTCTGATGGATTCTTGGAAGGGTTGCATAAGTATGGCAGAACTAGAGCATGGGGTTCACACTATGTCCTGTTGGTGTTAGAGTGCACTGTGTTAAATGTTGCTCTCCCTCAAAAGCCACATACACATCCAGGTCCTTGGCTCCTGTAAAAGTCACTTTACATGGAAAAGAGTCTTTATAGATGTAAGCAAAGGGTCTTATCCTGGATTAACTGGGTGAGTTCTAACTATAAAGACAAGAACCTTTCTAAGAGAGAAGAGGAGAAGTCGTGGCCATGCAGAAGAGGCAATGTGAAGATGTAAGCTGAGCCTGGAGGGATGTAGCCACAAGTCAAGGAGAGCTGAGACCCTGGAACTGTCAGGGCATGGATTCTCCCACAGTGCTTCCAGATAGACTGTGGCCCTGCCAACATTTTAAGTTTGGATGTAAAGTTTGCAGAACTGCGAGAGAATAAAGGCCTGTTTTATGCCATCTTGTTGAGACAATTTGTTACAGCAGCCCTAAATTGATTCTATTGGATGACTGCTTCTACTCTTTTTTTTTCCCTTCAAAATAATCTGCATTAGGCATGGTGTTTGTTTTCTCTCCTTATTTTAGAGTTAGTTTGATGAGATGTTAAAAATTCTGCTGAAATTTTGCTTGTAATTCCATTAAATTTATGTTAATTTGTTGGAGAGTTTATCTGCACAATACTAAATCACCCACAAGTATTGGGTTTTTATCCATCATTTGTAATTTATGGCTTAATGGGTTTTAAGATTTTCTTTATGAAATTAGTCTTCATTGTTTGTTATTTGAAAACAATGACAGTTTTGATTTTTCTCTTGTAACCTTCATTTACCATTGGCCAAAACATCGAGAACTATGTAAAGCGGTTTCGAAAATAGTGAACATATTGTCATAGTTCTGTTGTAAGGGAATTCATTAAAATGTTTCTTTTGAGTTTTTCCAGTTGACCCTTTCATTGACTTAAGGTGTTTTCTTATTTCTGGTTTTCGGTTGTATAAGTTATAAATAGAACTGCACATTACTAATTAAGGCAATCAATATTTTCTTTAATACATTGATACCTGTTCTACTTTAAATTTTGACCTAGGGTCCTATAAGCAATTTTCTTAGGGTTTCCATTGTTGTGAAGAAACACTGTGACCAAGGCAACTCTTAAAAAAGACAACATTTAACTGGGGTTGGCTTGCAGGTTCAGAGGTTCAATCCATTATCATCTTGACAGGAAGCACAGCAGTGTCCAGGCAGGCATGGTGCTGGAGGAGCTGAGAGTTGTACATTTTCATACAAAATAAGCCAGGAGCAGACTTTCCTCAGGCAGCTAGGAGGAGGATCTCAAAGCTCACTCCCAAGGTGATATACTTCTTCCAAAAAGGCCACACCTACTCCAACAAGGAGCTTCCTCCAACAAGGCCACACCAACTCCATACCTCCTTTTTTTTTGTTTTGTTTTGTTTTGTTTTGTTTTGTTTTGTTTTGTTTTGTTTTTTTCGAGACAGGGTTTCTCTGTGTAGCCCTGGCTGTCCTGGAACTCACTCTGTAGACCAGGCTGGCCTCGAACTCAGAAATCTGTCTGCCTCTGCCTCCCAAGTGCTGGGATTACAGGCGTGCGCCACCACCGCCCCGCCACAACTCCATACCTCCTTATATGCCACTCCTTGGGCCAAGCATATTCAAACCACCACAGTGATCATATTTTGTTTTGTAGACACCGCAG